>CM031242.1:1039391265-1039485476 GCA_018340775.1 Taxus wallichiana var. yunnanensis
GTCAATTCACACACAATAGGAATTGGATCCAAGAGAGGGAACTCGGGTCAAGCTAAGGTCCAAGAATCCGACATCGATATCAAACCGGCTCAAGCTTAGTTCGTGGAAAAGGTCTTTTCTCGAGCTCATCGCTGAAAGAGCTGGGCGATGAATTATCGGAGAACAACATTGGCCTTCCTACCGCTTTTGTTCCTCTAGCCTTTACTTGATGAATGGTATGCCGACATCGCCATTTTCTCACCTATGGGGAATGTCCTCTCATTTAACTTCCAAAGAAAAGAGGACCGTTAAATTGAGGCTGCAATATGTGTCAGTGGGAAAATGCCTTTGCTCAAACGTGGGTCGATGGGAGATTTTGAAATGTATGGACAAGGAACAACAGAGAAAGTTAAGTCTCAGCCTTTCACGATTAGGCATGTGGAGGGCACTATTCATCAACGGTCACCGGCTCGCAAGATACTTCGTGGAGGATATTACTAGCCTTCCTTGTTCGTAGATGCATCCAAGTGGGTCGATAAATGTGAGGCTTGTCGACCTTCGTGGGAAGACCCAAATTGGCCTCTTTTCCTCTTAAGCCATTGTAATTAAAGAACCTTTTCAACAAAGTTGGGGCTTGACTTCATCGAACACTTAATCCCGCTTCGAGTGCTAGTCATACTCATGTACTAATCGCCACTTGACTATTTCACCAAATGGGTGGAAGCTATTCCTAGTTAAGAGTACTACTTCTCAAGTGGTATGCAGCTTCATCAAAGAGAACATCTTGTAAGGTATGGTGTACCTAACAAGATTGTAAATGATAATGCTTCAATTTCTCTTCAACTCGAGATAATGGATTTTTGCTATGGGTATGGCATTTTTTCGCTCACTCTCGATTACTATCCTCAAGGAAATGGCAAGTAGTAATCCACTAATAAAAATTTGGTGACTATTATAAGGAAATTAGTCAATGAGTCTCAACGAAATCGGCACAAGAAGCTTCTATGATGCTTTTTGGGCAGACAGGATTACACCAAAGAGAGCTACTGAATGTCCCCTTTTTCAAGTGGTATATGGAGTAGAAGCTCAACCGCCAAGAATAAGTGGAAGCCGCCACACTCGTGCATCTAATGAAGGCTATCAAGATACTAGTTTCGTTAAAGATGCTTGATAAGAGAATTATGTACCTTCACAAACTAAATGAGGACAGATTGAGGTCAGCAGAGGGATATCTGCTCACCAAGCAGAAGGTAAAGGTCCTGTTTGACAAGAAAGCCTGTGTTTAGAGATTTCCAAGTTCGAGACATCAGGTTGTTATGGGATAAAAGGCATGAACCTCGTGGCAGCCATGGCAAGTTCGATCCCTCTTCGCTCTCTGACCTTTCAAGATCGACACTTTCACTAGTAAGAATTCCTTTTATCTTGATTACATGGATGGTTCTCCTCCCCACTTCCTTATAAGGCAAGACCTAAGTTGTTCAAGTCATAGGTGATTAGGAGTCCTTTAATTTATGCCAAGTCATCCCTTAAGGAGCCTAATGTTGTCCTCTTAAGAAAGTGAATTTTCAAAATTTTGAAAGTGTCTTCTCCGTACCAAAATGTTAAAAGTCATGAAATTGAGAAAATCTACGCTTTTGGGTCATGTGTTTTTCGGCCCCGACATTTTGTCCCGCGCGTGTCCCAAGTTCAAAAGTGCGTTCGATCGGCCGATTTCCAAGTTTGTCTTTCGCCCATCTAACTTTTTTGTCCCAAATGTCCCAAGTCAAATTGTGCAAGTTGTTCCATTTTCGGCCGAAACACCCGAATCACAGATTTTGCACTTTCTTGTCCCAATGTCCCAAGTTCAATCGGGCAAGTTGTTCCATTTTCTACCGATCACCCGAATCATTCGCCTTTCAAGGTCCCAAATGTCCCAAACTCTTTCCGCTACCTATTTTCACGTCCGATCCGGCCGAGTCCCGTGTTTCACGCATTCCTTTCGTCCCGCATGTCCCAAAAGGCATTTCAGTGCATCTTTTTTTTTCGCCCGAACCGGCCGAGCCGCGTGTTTCGCGCATTCGCGTCTCACATGTCCCAAATGAACCAAGTGCCATTCGTGCTTATTTTTCCCGCTCTACCCGAATATCATGCTTATTCAAATTGGTAGGTATGTATTAAATGCGCATTCATTGTCTTTCTCTCTCCTAATCGGCTATATAATGAGCAACCCCCTATGCATTTTTCACATTGCTTCCATGCTATCCTTTGCTCGAACCTCGCAATATAAATTTCCTCGCGCGTGTATCCCTTCCTCTCGTAATTCCTTCCCAAGTCTAGCTCGTGTCTCTCGTCCTCCAAGTTACTATCAATATGAAGATCAAATTTCAGTGACAGAGCAAATCTCGCCACTAGAATCGCTGCTTCCAATATTGGGGACAAGAAGCTCGCCATCTTGATTTCGTGATTTTTGGGCAAGGATGGCAGATGCAAACCCTACACCAATGGCGCAGATGATTCACGATAATGGTTTGGCTTTTACCTGAGGTTTCCGATCTCAGCACAGCAAAGGTGCCGACACAAGCTTTCATGCGGAGCTCACTTCGACCCTGATTCGAGTGAATTAACCAATGTACACGGGGAACTCATCGCCAAGCTAGATGCTGCCGCCATTAGCACTACTGAGGATCCTAGAGATGGATAATGCCATAGTTGTTTCCCAGGATCAAGCATAGGCCCTGTTTAATCAAGACAGTGACAAATACAAGGCGCGGGTGGCGAAGTCATGGCTTAAAAACCCTAAGAAGGGAGCGTCTCGCCTATCCAAGACTCTCTTCCGAGCAGATTTCAATGAAGAGTTGTCAGATTTCATAATCCTACTGGCTCGGGTGATGGGCTTACCTTCTACTAACGAGTTCCATTTCTGGATGTGCCCGCTCATCTCCATGGTGTGCGAGGGAACTCAAAATATCAACTGGGTGGAAATCATCAGCATGAATTTGGTGGAGCAGCTGTCCAATGTACAACAAACGAAGAAGTTCTACATGACTTCGTACCTGATGTATACTCTGGCGGCATCAAGACAATGGTTTGGTTTTTCTTACATTGATGCCCACAAGGATGATCCTATATATGCCACGCCCGCAGCTTCACCCTGAGACCAAAGAATCACAATTTTAAGAGTAAATGATGCTTTCACCATGTACGTGGTCAGGCTGCTCGAGGGTGACACTGCTAGAAGGTTTTCAGATGAAGCCATGAACCTGATATCGCACTACGGTGCCTATTTTATTCAATTCAGAAAATTCTCTTATATCAGGCTTGCTGGCTATGAGAGCACCCCTCTGAGGCTTCCCATGTTCTGCAATGATAAGATGGCTTTGATTGAAGTATGCAGGCAATTAGACAAATTCGCACGTAACCTGCAGAGACAAGAAGATTTCTGGTTTGCACTTTCCCATCTCTTTGGGAAATTACACTTGTAAAACAGCCCTGGACGCACAGAACATAGAAAGAGCCCTGGTTCCTATCACCGTTCATTTCTTTAAGCCAAGAACTTGCTTCGACTTGAAGAAGTTCATTGAGTAGAACATCAAGATAATCTATCATCATAGGCAGATACGTAAGACTACCTGGCTGATCGTGCAGATGATTTGAGGCTGAAGGAGGCACTATGGCAGTTCTCTCTCGCAATTGATCCAAGAACTCGGCTTGTACTCAAGTTCCCGAAGGACTGTGATGACAATTTGATCTATACTCATATGAGTATGACAATGTGATTAAGCACACTCCCTTGGAGGACTTGGATTGGAACAGGAAAGAGAAAGATGATCTGGCCGAGATCCTTGCTCCAGTCTTAGTCAGGACTAAGGTCTGGTTTGACAGGAAAGTTCGAGAGCTCAGAAGGCACTCAGGAGAATCCTCTTCCAAGGATGTTTCAACACCAAGGAGGGAAGCATCGACTCCCATATCAGACACACCTGTGCAAACCCCTCCTGCCTCATCAACGCAAGGACCTGCAGCTTCCACTCCTTCTTCATCCACTCAAGTGTACCAGAAGAAACTCAAAGAGGTTAAGAAGGAGCCTGTGGAAAAAGATCCTCAAAGAAAGCAGGTAGAAGTGCCTTTGGGACCAGAGAACATCATTGTTCTCAGTGAAAGTGAAGAGAGTGAAATGCCAGCCCCTGCAAATGCTCCTGAAGATCCAACAGATAAAGATAAGGAAGTCCAGAGCACTGAACTTCCAAGTGCTATTGATTCTTCTGCAGCAATTGTCTCCAGCGCCCCACTCACATCTCAACTTGAGACCACAGCTGTGCAAACCTTGAGTGTCATGAGCTCTATGTCTCTTGGTCCTCTTGCCCCTCCTGCTGCTTCCTCTTCCTCTTTTGCATGGGTTCAACCTTTGTTGACAAGAGAAAGAGGAAATCTTCCTCCTGAGCTCAGTGGCCAAATTTTGATGTGTGGCAGCCATGTTGTTGGGCACTACTCCTTCTCGTGCCAAGAAAGCCAAAATCACCTCCATAATAGTGTCTGATGCTCAAGGTCAGCAATTCCTGGAGATTGCTAAGCCTACAGTGGACAAATCAGAGCAGGACTTGCAGGCATCTGACTTAGAACTCTCAAGAATTCCAATGGGAGAGTCTACTCCTGAAGGTGAGATCCACAACCTCCAGGAAACGGTCACAAGAGTCATTGGGAGGGTAGAGAAAGGGCAGCAAACTATTGAACAGTTGGAGGAACAAGCCCAGATTCTCACAAGTTTCATCAAATCTCTTTTGTCTAAGGACAAAGTTTTGGACCCTACCCCATTGACTACTCTTCCACCACCTGTAATTTTGAGCCAAGATGAAGTACAGAGTATCAAAGACATGCACAAGTATTCTGTCTATGGCAGAGCTATGGAGGCCATGGTGGAAGATATGCTTGTTGCAGGATTGAACTTCATCGATGAAGCTTTCAAACTCCATGGAAAGGTGAACAATTTGCAACAGAAGTTCTCCTCCACTATCGGGGTCATAGATAAAGAGCTCAAACTCGAGCAACAGATAAGAGACCTCCGTCTCATGGGATAGACAGATGAGAACATTTTATTGGCAAATAAGGTTTTTGATGATGCAAAGGATAATCTGTCAAAGTCCTGGGTTTACAGAGGCATGGAGTGGAAGATCAAAGTCTTGGAGGAGGCTTTGGGAGAGTCAAGAATAGCATGGCGTAAGGGTGAAGCTTTCAAGACACCGGTCAGATCTGCTTTCTTTCAAAGATATACATTGTCATCTTCAAGATGAAACTTTCGGTGTGCCCTTTTTCTCGCAAGAAATCAAAGCTCAATTCAGAGCTTTTGTCAAAGATAATCTATTCAAGGAAAGCTCCATCTCCAAAGAGAAAATGAAGGAGATCTCTCTCTTCAATCTCGCCATCAAGAAGTTAAATAAAGATTATCATACTCATGTCGAGTTTGATAAAGAAATGGAGAAGTGTCTCGGATTTTGGGGTCGGGCCTACACCAACACGCACCCCTCGTGGCGTAGACATAGCCGAGGCATCAAGAGATTCTGTGCAGCGAATTTTGAAGTCGTGGGTCCCTCCCACCATAACCAATTCTTCTTCTCCTTTTCTTCTCTTCTTTTCTAATTCTTTTCTCGAATTCATCAGAATTAGTCGAGGTATCGATTGGCAATCCTTAACTAATCTTTAGTTAAAAGAAGTAGTTACAAAGAGTAACTGATTTGTAAGCTATATAATGGCCTCTCCACGCCATTTTGAAAAAGGAGGAAGAACTTGGTTTATTTTCCTAAAGTGTAAATAGATCATAAAGAAATCAATACGTAAGGGCTTTCCATTCTTTGTCTATCCGATCTCTCGTTATCCCTAAGCTTTCATTTAATTTTTGTGAAGATCATTTGTCTCTAGTTTGTTAGTCTTGCCGATTGCATACTCTCCAACTTTGCAAGCATGGTGATCTTGATAACCAAGAAGGAACTTTGTGTCCTTGATTAATGAATATGTGTTATGTTAAGAAACTTTGTGTTCTAGCAGATGTTATTTACGTAACTTTGTGTCTTTAAATTCCATCTTATTTATACGATACAAATGATCTTGTTTCAATTCACATAATTTCGCATACATAAAGAATTACTCTCATATCTATAATTTCGCATGTTGCCTTTTCGCTCATTCTCATATTCTCATTCCTCAGCCTCCTTTTGTAATCGATGATCTTTATAGAAAACACTTTCGTAATATCCAAGTTCAACCTAAAATCATGTTTTGTATATTTGTAAATAGGTTCAAGTTTCGAATAAGGGAACCTCTCCCATTAAAGAGGAGGGACTTTTGTCCCCCGACCGTTGCTCTTCGTAAAGTCCTATTTGACGACCAACAGCTTTTGGCGACTACTGGGAAAATCATATTCCAGCTTCTGTAATTTTTGATCATCCTTTGATCCTGGGCGACTCGCTTTTACTCGAGGGAGAAGGGCCCTGGTATCAAGATTCTCGCCAGCTTTTGAGCAAAGCAGGTTTTCCTTTCCCTTCAACAAGAAATAGAAGGACTCGCTTGACAAGCACTCCACCTGCTCAAGATAGAAGTCCTATGGGTGGTATTCCTTCGTGAGCCGCCTAGTCCTAATCTCGAGCTTGATTTGATTCTGTGTGTTGCAGCTTCCTCTCCAAGCCATTTTTCCAAGAATGGCGGTACCATTGCCCTCGGGGTCATCGTGTCGGCCCTCGCTCTTCCTCGCCTTTCGCATGAGTTACCCAGAGGTAACCTAAGAACTTCCTAAATTCAAAGGCGATGGCAAAGTGCATCCTGATGAACACATCGCAGCCTTCATAGTTGCATGTGGAGTTCTGGGAGTTGAACACGAAGACGTCTCCGTGAGACTGTTCGTTGAGACTTTACAAGATAATGCTGCTGATTGGTTCTATCACCTTCCGGCTGGTACTATCACTAGCTGGGACACCATGAGAACTAGGTTTGAAAACCATTTCAAACCAAAAGAAGATGTGCATGCCTTGCTAGCCCAAATCTCTCAGATAAAGAAAGATTCACCAGAGCCCATGAGAGAATTTGTGGCCCGATTCAACAGATTAATTAATAAAATTCTGTAAATACTCGACCTGTTGATCAAATCCAAAAATGTTTCTTCCTAAATGCCCAATCGCCTGAAGTTAGTTATGCACTGAGAAGGGCTAATCTCGCAACATTGGTTGAGGATCAAACTCTTGCTGTTAGTGTCGAGGATGATTTGATCATGTCAGGGAAGTTGAGGAGAGACCCTTCCAAATCTAAGTCTGCTGCTTCCTCCTCTTCCACCCCTGGACCTAATACTGATCCATTAGTTCAAAACTTGTGAATGATCTCATTGCTATAAAGAAACAATTGGCTCAACATGCTCCTTATGCAGATGTTCCAAGGAGAAATTTTCAGCCCAGAAATCATTTGCCTGCTTCTCAAACAAGATTAGCACTTGAAGGACCTCCTGTTAAAGTTCCTGTCAATGCAACCTGTGAAGTTGAGGAACCAGATGATGATGAGGATAATGAAGCTTGCGAGGAATTTGTGGAAGAATTTGATGATGAAGCAGATGAACTTGAGGGATCTCGAGTTAATTTCTTCACCACTGAGGGCATTGATGATGGAGATGATTATGATGAAGTAGTAGCAGACATGAATAATAATCATTTGCTGTCATGACTCGAGAGCAGACAAATCAGAGGGAGAAAGTGACGCAGCCCCCCAAGAAATCTAAGGAGCAGCCGACAACTATCCCTGTAATTGCAAAAAGAGGATCTCCTATCCCCACTTCATCTACACCAAAGGTGAGTCCTGTCAATCCTGCTATTAAAGTTACTTCTTTTTCTCCTAAAGTTGATAAGCCTAGGATTTCAAATGATGATGGCCCATCCACTTCTGGGTCTTTTGATATTATTGATCATCTGAAAAAGACTAAGGTTCAAATCTCAGAGGCTGAGTATTATCAAACCCATCCCAAAGCTTTTGCCAAAATGATTCAATTTGTTAATTCCCATTCTAAAACCACCTCTAAAGGCCTTTTACCTACTCCTTCTTCTGCACCACAGCCTAGTCTGGTAGCTGCTGTCACCTCACCTAATGACAAAATTAAACCATTTTATGTAACACTTCTTATAGCTGGTCATAGGCTCAGTAATTGTGTCATTGACTCAGGAGCCTCAGATAATGTGATGCCTGCTAAAGTAGCTCATGCTTTAGGCTTGACCCTCACACGCACTTATGGATCTTGTTACTCCATGGAGAGTAAGGAAGTGCCCCTGGTCGGAAGAATTAAAGATGCACAAGTGGCTTTTGCTGCTTTGCCTGAAAAGAGAGTTTTGGCTACCATCTTAGTAGCAGATATTCCTCCTTCATACGGGATGTTGCTGGCAGTAGGAACTTCGTAAGGATGTGGGTGGAGAAATTCAAATGGATTGGTCACATGCACTCACTGTTAATGGACAAATGAAGAAGTTGATGCCTGAGAAGCAACTGAGTATATTGTGCAGAAAACGGATGATCCTAAAGCACAAATACTCTATGAGGATATGGGTCATGGTAACTATATGATTATGTCCCCGATGAAATCCAACTCCCAAAGTGTCACCTAAAGATCCTAATGGTGTTTGGATTTTAGAGTTTGATGGAAGTTGTTCCTCACCGGTTCTCGAGCCGGTGTCCTATCGGTGTCACCCGAAGGAAGCCTTCATCCTTTTTCATTTAAGTCAAAGTTCGAAAATACTAATAATACAAAGAGAGTATGAGGCTCTCATTCTTGACCGCAAGTGGCCAAAGAACAAGGTGTAAAGAATCTTCTCGCTCGTGGTGATGCGTAATTGATCAGAAGCAAGTGAGAAGCCTTTTTCAGTAAAAATGGAAGGTTGAAACATTACCGAATCAAGTTTGGGATTCCATTGAATTTCTTGATGCTTTCTCCATCAAGCAATACCTAGGAGAAGAACAAACAGGCTGATTCACTAGCAGCCTGTGGTCACTATCGATTCCTCATCCTGACTTCTCTCAGATAAGTTCACCATTGAGATGGTCCATCGGCCTAGTGTACCTGATAATACCAATAACTGGCAAGTTTTCAATGATGATCAACACTTGCTTTCTTTCCTTGAACTCAAGGGTAATTTCAAACAACTGTATTTTGAAGGAAGTGACAACCTGCCTCGTGAAAGTGTGCCCTTTGACAAAGCAGTCACCAAGGAGAAGAAACGGATCAGGATGGATGCATCAATCTCAAAGGAAACAAGATTCCTAAAGGATTGGTGAGTTTGGAGGAACTATTTGATAAACATGACAGGTATGTGAAGTCTAGAGCTTCCACTGGACCTCAACAATCAGCTGAGTATGACAAGATTGATATTGGGAGTTCTACTGATCCTAAGCTCGTGAACATTGGAAAATGTTGCACAGCAGATGAAAGGAAGAAAGCAATTGATCTTTTAAAGAGGTATAAGGATGTTCTTGCTTACTCTTATGAAGATTTGAAAGCTTTCAAACCAAAAGATATGCAACATTTTATTCCACTCAAGCCTGGAATTAAGCCTTTTAAGTAGAAACAGAGGCAATACAACCCCAAAATAGCTGACACCATCTTTCAGGAAATTCAGAAGTTGTTGAAGGCCAAAATCATTTTTCCCATTCACCATTCAACATGGATTGCAAATATTGTGCCTGTTAGGAAGAAAAATGGTGAGATCCGCATCTGTGTTGATTTCAGAACCTAAATCAAGCTTCCTTGAAAGATAATTATCCTTTGCCCATGATGGATCAGGTCTCTGCAAGCAGTAACAGGATCTGAAATGTTATCTATGCTTGATGGATTCTCTGGATATAATCGTGTAGAGGTTGACATCGCAGATCAACACAAAACAACTTTCACTACTCCTTGGGGTACCTTTGCTTACAAGAGAATGCCTTTTGGGCTCATTAATGCTGGTGCCACTTTTCAGAGAGCTATGGATCTGGATTTTGGAAGTTTGAAAGGGAAGTGTATTTTCATATACCTTGACGACCTGACCGTGTTTTCTAAAACAAGGGCGGATCATTTTGACCACCTGGAAACAGTTCTGCTAAGATGCAGAGAGCATGGGATTTCTTTGAATCCTAAAAAATCTGTCTTTTGTGTCACCGAGGGAAAATTATTAGGGCACATCATTTCCAAAGATGGTATTAAGATTGATCCTGAACGAGTACAAGCTATCCAGCAAATTCCTCTCCCAACCAGTAAAAAGGGCGTGCACTCTTTCTTTGGTAAGATCAATTTTTTAAGAAGGTTCATCCCTGATTTTGCAGAGTTAACTTTGAATATTTCTCAGATGATGAAAGGGAAACAAACATTTGGTTGGTCTTCTGAAGGAAAGGAATCCTTTGAAGGTATCAAGAGAGCTATCGCTAAAACTCCTGTTTTAGCCTGTCCTGATTTCAGCAAAGATTTTATTATCTATTGCTATGCCACAGATAATACCTTGGCTGCTGTTTTGACTCAAGAAGACTCTAACGAGCATGAACTCCCAATTGCGTTCATGAGCTATATTCTGAAAGATCATGAGTTAAAATACACCATGATGGAGAAACATGCTTTTGCAGTGGTCAAAGCTGTTAAGCAGTTTCGCTTTTACATCCTCAACTCTCATTCCATGGTGTTGGTTCCAGATACAACGGTTAAGTCAATTCTCACACAACAAGAATTTGGATCCAAGAGAGGGAACTGGGTTGCTAAGGTCCAAGAATATGACATTGATATCAAACCGACCAAGCTGGTTCGTGGAAAAGGTCTTTGTGAGCTCATTGCTGAAGGAGCTAAGCATGAATTACTGGAGAACAAAGTTGGCCTTCCTACCGTTCTGTTCCTTAGCTCAGTTGATGAATGGTATGCTGACATCACCCATTTTCTCACCTATGGGGAATGCCCCTCTCATTTAACTGCCAAAGAAAAGAGGACTGTTAAATTGAGGTCAGTGCAATATGTGTTGTGGGAAAATGCCTTGTTCAAACGTGGGTTAGATGGGAGATTTTTGAAATGTGTGGACAAGGAACAACAGAGAAAGTTGCTCTCAGCTTTTCATGATCAGGCATGTGGAGGGCACTATTCATCAATGGTCACTGCTCACAAGATACTTCGTGGAGGATATTACTGGCCTTCCTTGTTCAGAGATGCATCCAAGTGGGTTGATAAATGTGAGGCTTGTCAGACCTTCGTGGGAAGACCCAAATTGGCCTCTTTGCCTCTTAAGCCAGTTGTAATTGAAGAACCTTTTCAACAGTGGGGTTTGGACTTCATTGGAACACTTAATCCTGCTTCTAGTGCTGGTCATACTCATGTACTAACTGCCACGGACTATTTCACCAAATGGGTGGAAGCTATTCCAGTTAAGAGTACTACTTCTGAAGTGGTATGCAACTTCATCAAAGAGAACATCTTGGTAAGGTATGGTGTACCTAACAAGATCAGAATGATAATGCTTCAATTTCTCTTCAACCGAGATAATGGATTTTTGCTATGGGTATGGCATTTTTTCGCTCACTCCTCGATTACTATCCTCAAGGAAATGGGCAAGCAGGTAATCCACTAATAAAAATTTGGTGACTATTATAAGGAAATTAGTCAATGAGTCTCAACGAAACCGGCACAAGAAGTTTCTATGATGCTCTTTTCAAGATATGATTACACCAAAGAGAGCTATTGGAATGTCCCTTTTCAAGTGGTATATGGAGTAGAAGCTCAACCGCCAAGAATAAAGGAACCGCCACCTCGCATCTAATGAAGGCCATCAAGATACTAGTTTCAAAGTGATGCTTGATAAGAGAATTATGTACCTTCACAAACGAATGAGGACAGATTGAGGTCATTGATAGGATATCTGTTCACCAAACAGGAAGGTAAAGGTCCTGTTTGACAAGAAAGCCGTGTTCGTAGATTTCCAAGTTGGAGACACTGTGTTGTTATGGGATAAAAGGCATGAACCTCGTGGCAGCCATGGCAAGTTCGATTCCCTTCGCTCTGACCTTTCAAGATCGACACTTTGCTAGTAAGAATTCCTTTTATCTTGATTACATGGATGGTTCTCTCTCCCACTTCCTTATATAGTGGGTAGTGACCTTAAGTTGTTCAAGTCATAGGTGATTAGGAGTCCTTCAGATATTTTGTACATAATGCTTTTTTTTTTTTTTCCTTTTTGTTTTGGTGTGTTGTCCTCTCGTATTGGTCCGCTTTTGACTCCGTGGCCCAATGGATAAGGTACTCGGTCTGCTTTCCCGAGTTTGTCTAAGTTCTTACCTTGTCTCATTCCTTGAATTTATGCCAAGTCATCCCCTGTAATGAGCCAGATGTTGTCCACTCAAAATTCCCTGCTCTTAAGAAAGTGAATTTTCAAAATTTTGAGTTTAAGTGTCTTCTCTGTTGTACTGAAAATGTTAAAAGTCATGAAATTGAGAAAATCTATGTTTTTGGGTCATTTTGTGTGTTTTTCGGGCCTGTCAGACATTTTTGTCCCGCGTGTCCCAAGTTCAAAAGTGCGCTCTGTTCCCGATCGGCCGATTTCCCGAAGTTTGTCTTTTTCGGCCCATCGGAACTTTTTGTCCCAAATGTCCCAAGTCAAATTGTGCAAGTTGTTCCATTTTTAGCCGAAACACCCGAACCGCGTACTTTGCACTTTCTTGTCCCAAGTGTCCCAAGTTCAATCGGGCAAGTTGTTCCATTTTCTACGATTTACGATTTCCGCCTGGCCCCAAATGTCCCAAACTCTTTCGACCCATTGTCACCTTTTTTCCCAAATGTCCCAAAACTCGCGTGTTTCAGGCTTCATCCCGCATGTCCCAAAACATTTTCGCATCTTTTCCCACTTTCGCCGAATCGCCGAGCCGCGTGTTTCGTGATTCGCCTCACATGTCCCAAATGAACCAAGTGCCATTCGTGCTTATTTTTCCCGCTCTACCCGAATATCATGCTTATTCAAATTGGTAGGTATGTATTAAATGCGCATTCATTGTCTTTCTCTCTCCTAATCGGCTATATAATGAGCGAACCCCCTATGCATTTTTCACACTGCTTCCATGCTATCCTTTGCTCGAACCCTTGCAATATAATTTCCTGCGCGTGTATCCCTTCCCTCTGTAATTCTTTCCCGAAGTCTAGCTCGCATCTCTGTCCTCCGAATTACTATCAATATGAAGATCAAATTTCAGGGACAGGAGCAAATCTCGCCACTAGAATCTACTGTTTCCAATGTTGGGGACAGTGAAGCTCGTCATCTTGATTTCGGTGATTTTTGGGCAAGGATGGCAGATGCAAGCCCTACACCAATGGCGCAGATGATTCATGACAGTGGTTTGGCTTTCACTGGAGGTTTCCGATCTCAAGACAAAGTGCCGACACACAGTTGCTTTCATGCGGAGCTCACTTCGACCCTGATTCGAGTGAATTAACCAATGTACATGGGAACTCATCGCCAAGCTAGATGCTGCCGCCATTAGCACTGCTTGAGGATCCCAGAGATGGATAATGCCATAGTTGTTTCCCGGGATCAAGCACAGGCCCTGTTTAATCAAGACAGTGACAAATACAAGGCGCGGGTGGCGAAGTCATGGCTTAAAAACCCTAAGAAGGGAGCGTCTCACCTATCCAAGACTCTCTTCCGAGAAGATTTCAATGAAGAGTTGTCAGATTTCATAATCCTACTGGCTCGGGTGATGGGCTTACCTTCTACTAACGAGTTCCATTTCTCGGATGTGCCCGCCATCAAAGCATGGTGTGCGAGGGAACTCAAAATATCAATCGGCGTAAATCATCGCATGAATTTGATGAGCAAGCCTATCCAATGTACAAGAAACGAAGAAGTTCTACATGACTTCGTACTCGATGTATACTGGCGGCATCAAGACAATGGTTTGGTTTTTCTTACATCGATGCCCACAAGGATGATCCTATATATGCCTATACCCGCAGCTCACCCTGAGACCAAAGAATCGCAATTTCGTAAGAGTAAATGATGCTTTCACCATGTACGTGGTCAGGCTGCTCGAGGGTGACACTGCTAGAAGGTTTTCAGATGAAGCCATGAACCTGATATCGCACTACGGTGCCTATTTTATTCAATTCAGAAAATTCTCCTATATCAAAGTTGCTGCATGAGAGCACCCTCCGAGGCTTCCCATGTTCGCAATGATAAGATGGCCTTGATAGAAGTATGCAGGCAATTAGACAAATTGCACAGAACCTGCAGAGACAAGAAGATTTCTGGTTTGCACTTTCCCATCTCTTTGGGAAATTACACTTGTAAAACAACCCTGGACGCACAGAACATAGAAAGAGCCCTGGTTCCTATCACCGTTCATTTCTTTAAACCAAGAACTTGCTTCGACTTGAAGAAGTTCATTGAACAGAACATCAAGATAATCTATCATCATAGGGCAGATACAAAAGACTATTGGGCTGACTGTGCAGATGATTTTGAAGCTAGAAGGAGGCACTGTGGCAGGTTCTCTCTGCAATTGATCCAAGAACTCGGCTTGTACCAAGTTCCTGAAGGACTCAGATGACAATTTGATCTATACTCATATGAGTATGACAATGTGATTAAGCACACTCCCTGGAGGACTTGGATTGGAACAGAAAGAAAAAGATGATCTGGCTGAGATCCTTGCTCCAGTCTTAGTCAGGACTAAGGTCTGGTTTGACAGGAAAGTTCGAGAGCTCAGAAGGCACTCAGGAGAATCCTCTTCCAAGGATGTTTCAACACCAAGGAGGGAAGCATCGACTCCCATATCAGACACACCTGTGCAAACCCCTCCTGCCTCATCAACGCAAGGACCTGCAGCTTCCACTCCTTCTTCATCCACTCAAGTGTACCAGAAGAAACTCAAAGAGGTTAAGGAGCCCGGGAAAAAGATCCTCAAAGTAAACAGTAGAAGTGCCTTTGGGACCAGAGAACATCATTGTTCTCAGTGAAAGTGAAGAGAGTGAAATGCCAGCCCCTGCAAATGCTCCTGAAGATCCAACAGATAAAGATAAGGAAGTCCAGAGCACTGAACTTCCAAGTGCTATTGATTCTCTGCCGCAATTGTCTCAAGCGCCCCACTCACATCTCAACTTGAGACCACAGCTGTGCAAACCTTGAGCGTCATGAGCTCTATGTCTCTTGGTCCTCTTGCCCCTCCTGCTGCTTCCTCTTCCTCTTTTGCATGGGTTCAACCTTTTGTTGACAGTAGAAAGAGGAAATCTTCCTCTCGGAGCTCAGGGCCAAATTTTGATGCTGTGGCAGCCATGTTGGGCACTACTCCTTCTCGTGCCAAGAAAGCCAAAATCACCTCCAGAATAGTGTCTGATGCTCAAGGTCAGCAATTCCTGGAGATTGCTAAGCCTACAGTAGACAAATCAGAGCAAGACTTGCAGGCATCTGACTTGGAACTCTCAAGAATTCCAATGGGAGAGTCTACTCCTGAAGGTGAGATCCACAACCTCCAGAAACGGTCACAAGAGTCATGGGAGGGTAGAGAAAGGGCAACAAACTATTGAACACTGGAGGAACAAGCCCAGATTCTCACAAGTTTCATCAAATCTCTTTGTCTAAGGACAAAGTTTTGGACCCTACCCATTGACTACTCTTCCACCTCCCGTAATTTTGAGCCAAGATGAAGTACGAGTATCAAAGACATGCACAAGTATTCGTCTATGCATGGCAGAGAGCTATGGAGGCCATGGTGGAAGATATGCTTGTTGCAGATGAACTTCATCGATGAAGCTTTCAAACTCCATGGAAAGGTGAACAATTTGCAACAGCAACAAGTTCTCCTCCACTATCTGGGTCATAGATAAAGAGCTCAAACTCTGAGCAACAGATAGTAGACCTCCGTCTCATGGGACAGACAGATGAGAACATTTTATTGGCAAATAAGGTTTTTGATGATGCAAAGGATAATCTCACAAAGTCCCGGGTTTACAGGCATGGAGATGGAAGATCAAAGTTTTGGAGGAGGCTTTGGGAGAGTCAAGAATAGGCGAAGGGTGAAGCTTTCAAGACACGGTCAGATCTCGCTTTCAAAGATATACATTGTCATCTTCAAGATGAAACTTCGTGTGCCCCTTTCCTCGCAAGAAATCAAAGCTCAATTCGCAGCTTTTGTCAAAGATAATCTATTCAAGGAAAGCTCCATCTCCAAAGAGAAAATGAAGGAGATCTCGCTCTCTTCAATCTGCCATCAAGAAGCAAATAAAGATTATCATACTCATGTCGAGTTTGATAAAGAAATGGAGAAGTGTCTCGGATTTTGGGGTCGGGCCTACAGCCCAACACGTCGCCCCTCGTGGCGTAGACATAGCCGAGGCATCAAGAGATTCAGCAAATGAATTTTGAAGTCGTGGGTCCTCCCAAAATAACCACCTGTCTTCTTCTCCGTTTTCTTCTCTTCTTTTCTAATTCTTTTCTCGAATTCATCAGAATTAGTTGAGGTATTGTGATTGGCAATCCTTAACTAATCTTTAGTTAAAAGAAGTAGTTACAAAGAGTAACTGATTTGTAAGCTATATAATGGCCTCTCCACGCCATTTTGAAAAGGAGGAAGAACTTGGTTTATTTTCTGAAAGTGTAAATAGATCATAAAGAAATCAATACAGAAGGGCTTTCCATTCTTTGTCTATCTGATCTCTGTTATCCCTAAGCTTTCATTTAATTTTTGTGAAGATCATTTGTCTCTAGTTTGTTAGTCTTGCCGATTGCATACTCTCCAACTTTGCAAGCATGGTGATCTTGTATAACCAAGAAGGAACTTTGTGTCCTTGATTAATGAATCTGTGTTATGTTAAGAAACTTTGTGTTCTAGCAGATGTTATTTACAGAACTTTGTGTCTTTAAATTCCATCTTATTTATACGATACAAATGATCTTGTTTCAATTCACTGTAACTTCGCATACATAAAGAATTACTCTGTTATCTATAATTCTGCATGTTGCCTTTCTGCTCATTCTCATATTCTCATTCCTCAGTCCTTTTGTAATTGATGATCTTTATAGAAAACACTTTCGTAATATCCAAGTTCAACCAGAAAATCATGTTTTGTATATTTTTAAATAGGTTCGTTTCTGGAATAAGGGAACCTCTCCCATTAAAGAGAGGGACTTCTTGTTAAAGTTCTATTTGATGACCAACAAACTACAAACTAAGTAAAGATACATCAACCCAGTTGTACAATTACCAATACTATCCGGTACATGGTTCAATGGTACCTCTACCAAGTAAGAATTTTTCACGAGTTTAGGTTCTTATATTTTAATCCAAGTGTTACTGGTCTTCAGTACTATTAATGGTGTTTAAATGAGAATGGCTATAACTTACTCTCTAGCTACAAACCAAGTAAAAATACACTGAATCCAGAATGTACCATTACCAAAACCGTACTAACACGACGGGGTTGAGTAGTATTAGTACAAGGTAGGTAGGCTTCATAGGACTTAGGTTCTTATATTTTAATCTCTAAGTGGTGTTGGTCTCCATTATTGATAATTTGTAGGTGTTTAAAGGAGAAATGTTATAACTTTCTAACTAAAAACCAAGTAAAAATATGTTGAACACAGAACCGCACTGGTACAGGTTCAAATAGTACTAGGCAATCTAGTTTCACAAGTTTTATGTTATTATAATTTAATCTTTCAAAGTGGTGCTGGTCTCTGACTCTTCAATAGTGTTCATTAGTAGGTGTTTAAAGGAGAGACTAAAACTTACTAATTATAAACCAAGTAAAATTGCAATCTGTTCAGCTATATAATGTATCTTATTTTGAAAACATCAGTTGCCCCCTAATAAGGATGATTCTATGTGAGCAGTATCTTCTTTTGAAAATAGTATATAGAATTTGATCAATTTCTAAATTATGACACTCTCTTCATTGGCAGCAAGTCTTTGATAAATATGTCTTATCATCAGATGATATCATGGGTGAAGCAGAGGTTTACATTCAACCATTAGTTTTTTTGCAAGCTTACTTGAAAATGTAGGTATCTTTGGCACCATGCAGATAGGAAAATGTAGGTATCTCTAAAGTTCATTTCTTTTAATTTTTAATATTTTAAAATATAATATTTACTTTTTGGTAAAGCATGATAAATCAATTACTCAATGGACTTATCCCTAACGTTAATCACAACCAAAGTGATGGTGGCAATGCATGTAATACTAGTATGTCTCAACAGGAACAAATTTTTGCAGAGGGAGGTGTGATGGGTGGAGTCTAGATCATCCCATATGGCTTGTTCCCTGGTCCAATCCTCTCATATTCTATGCTCCCGTCCTAAGCTAGTGCTTGTTACCCATTGTTTTTGCTTCATATGTTGGGGGTTTTTCTTCAGGGGTGATTGTTGGATCAAGTTCCTTTCTATTTGAGTGGTGGTCTAGTGTTTGATGGCGGAAGGCGACCGATGATTAGGCCCTCTTTGTATACTTTGTTTCAGTGTGGGAGTCGTAATCCGGACACCAAACACATCGCAAAACATTTTCATTGTATCCATAGTGATTGTGGTTTCATGCGGGGTGCTCTGCATTCCCACTCTGTTAATGAAAATCGAGGCTTTAAAATCCATTCATAATGCGTAATATTCATCTCCATCTAGTCCAAATGGCATGGGGCTATTTCCCCGAAGCACCGGCCGCCATGGAAGGAAAGAGCTTCAAGGGGCCAATCATGACAGCCATGTGTCCAGTACCTGATCTGTCTGGTTACGACACCATAATACAGACCCCTTCGCCGCATCCGGGTTTGTTTTCTATCGTCATGCCATGGATATCAACTCTGGATATGAAGAAAAGAATGTCCAAATTCTCCATAATTTCCCATATTCTTTCCCTAGCCAGAGAAAAGGGCTCAGGTACCATGCAATCTCCTGGACATATAAAATATACCCTAAATCTCCATGACGGAAAGAATCTCCATAAGGGTATCAAAAAGATCCTGAGGATTCTTGTCCTTTGCGGGGTAGAAGAGATCGTGGTGCATCACCGTAATTGTGAGTGTTTAAAGGTAGATGGCTCGTGTCCCAGGAAGGTGGAGAGATTCATAAAGTGTGCGAGCTCGAGGGGGTTAAGGGATTTGTATACAGCCTCATGTTACGCACATCAAATGTGAAGTTGCTGAGAATGGGGTGGATGAGCAGTAGTTTGGTGGTGGATTGGAGAGGAGAGACATGGGAAGTGGAGGGAAGTACCTGAAAAGTCCAAAGATGGGGAGGTCCATGGCAATTTGTTGGTTTTCTGTCACTTTTTGATCTTCCTCGCCATGATAGTGCTGAAACAATTTCACTGAGCTCTTAACTTTGGTGTCAATGTGAAGATGATAACAGGTCTATGATGTCTAATGATTTATTATGTTCTTTGTTTCCTCTTTATAGCAATAGCACTCTTATTAAAACCACTATGATTTTTACACTAGTTTTTTTGTTTCTCAGGGGATCAGCTTGCAATTGCCAAAGAGACAGGAAAAGGCTTGGAATGGGTGTAAATATGTACCCTTCATCTGCATTGCTTGGAGGGGCAAAGGATGAGTCTATTGCGGCTCTTCCTATTGATGAATTAATTGAGAAAGCTGATGGGTTTGCAGGGGTGTTTCCAGGTGTGTATATAGAATAACCTTGGCAACATAAACTTAGACATTATTGAACATAATTATCAATAAATAAACTCACCGGAATGCCTTCAGAGTTAGTTGATTTCCAGAGATTGAATTGAGCAGTCTTTTTGCATTAAATCTAATTTTTGTGCTGATGTCACTCACTCCTTAGCCACCTTGGTGTCTACCATTACTAAACTAAATATGTTGCTTAAAATTTATGTTTTTTTAAAGAAATTTGCATATTTTTTATGTTGCCCAAGATTCTCAAGTATTCACCGAGAATTACCGAGTTTTACCAAGTCAATTTTTTTGGTCCGCAAGTATTTTTGCAAAGTACGAGTATGTGAACTATGAGTGAAAGTACTTTCTTTGGCTATGGAATTAGCAATTTTTTGGTATAGCATTAGCAACTTTGGGTATTTGAGATGGCTGTATGGTATTACCTTTACCACCTTCTACTGTACCATCATATTCTAAGGCTATCCTGAGGCTAATGATTTGGAAGATTCTACATCACCGGTATAGGCTTTACGATACAAAAGCATCTATTTTTATTCTTCTATCATGACATCTTCTAACTCAGGCATGTCTAGAAATTTGTCACAATTATGAAACCAATCACCATGTGCTTTCTTTTCTTCATTTGTGTTGATGTCATAAAAATAGAGGACTAAATATATAGATTGCAACTTCTTTGTTTTCTGACTCAGAGTCAGACCAATCAAACATAGGTCCTTTTGTTTCTTCTTGCAGAGAGAAAATAATTCAACTGATTCTAGAAGAAAATTACTCCATTCATCTTCCTGTTCCATTAAGCCCCACCATTCAGATATTTTATTATCTAGAAACATAGCTTTAAGTTATTTTGGATCCTTAGTGGGACAAGAATGAGCATAATGTCCATTCTTTTTACATGCAAAACATCAAACGTCTTTTAAGTCTTTCTTTGGTCTGCACTAATTTCTTCTTTCAAAATATTTAATGGCTTCAATATGTGTAGTCTTGTTGTTCTGAAAGTATACCTTTTGCATAAAGTTCCTCTTTCTTTCTTCTCGTGGCATCTTGAAATTCCATATGTTTCCGCTGTTGGGCCTATCTATCATGTATGTTCATGATAGAGGCTACCAAATCGAACCCTGGGTGACCCGTGAAATAGGGAAAGGCCCCACCAATGCACTCGTAGTCAATTTTGGTATAATTTTAGATACCCTTGATTAATTTTACCCCATGCAAACATGCATGAGGGTTAGGTAAAACGTGTTTCCGCACCATCAAAAAATAACCATACCTTAGAAGATATTGCTTTATAGTGCCTCTCGGGTTTACATGTGAAGATTATGATGTCGTTCGTGAATTGGATGACTTTGTTGCTATTATTAACAAAAAGGCTGGTACAAATTTTGATGCGCAGGCAACCCGACATCTCTTGTAGGGCATCAAACTTTCATCAACTATATTAGTTTTGTTTCATTCCATGTTGTGTGTTAGGGGTATCTTGTACCTATTAATTCAAACACTTCATGTGATTTAATGTTATCTTTGAGAGTAATTTGTTGAAATTTTAGAAGTATATAATATTCTTATGCACATATTTACACCGTAGGTTACGATACTTTGCTAATTTTTACAAGAACCCTCTCATTTTGCTCCTTTCTTGTGCATCAATGATTTGTTTCTTGTATTCTTAATTTTTTGGTACCCTTTGAAATCCATTTTGTCTTTAATTGAGAGCTTGAACAATTATGTTTTTGTAGGCTTTCTCTCCGGCATTGACAACTCGCTTGTAAGACACCTGGGAAACCATACTTGTTCCTTGCACCGTAGCATTCGGTTTGTAGAGGACCTTGTGAGCAGGATTGGATTTTTAGGTCTATATTTTCTTAAATTCATTACTAATACACATGTTTTAAGCTTAATGAAACAAATTAAAATATAAAACAACATTTGCATAAATTAGTTACTATTACTCAATGGAAAGATAAAGACAATATATTTCCTTTGTATAACCTACCAAGTCCTCACTTTTAAAATTTCAATAAAATAATATCTCTTTAGAATTACTCCTTTGACGAGTTTGAATCAATGCTGGGAATATTGGAAATTTTAAGTTAACTAATTTATTTGGATTAGATACTTCATGGTAGAATACTTATGCTTCTTCAATTGTTTCTGTGAACATCATAGATCAAATAGAAGCTATGTAATTACATGAATGATCTAATAGAAGATTTTATACATGTGATAATATTGAGTACGTCTCTGTGTTTTGACATTTTGGACTGATTGTGTAAGAAATGACTAATGAACTCTCAGAAAAATAATAGTACTAGTATTAGGTGCGTATGATGTAATAATAGGGGTTCCCTTTACATAGTACTAGGTGCATATGAAGTCATAAGTTTCTAACACACACAGGATAGACTTTATAAAATGAACCAGACATCTCAATAATTTCACAAGTTGCACTTGGAAGGAAGATATCCTATGTATAACGAATTATATACTCATGGAGGTGTATTCACTGTAGAGTGTAAGCCACCACATTTGTTCATCAAGTAGGTCCATTAAGAGAAGGGGGAAATGATCTTATCTTATCTACCTATAACAGCTCCCAATTTTTTTCCTGTCAGTTATGTGGAGAGCAAGAAGAAACAAAGTGTAAAGTCACATATGCCCTTAGGCAGTATGTTCTTGTTATGTATTTTGAGTGTGTGTAGAAGAATAAATGGAAATCCAATACGCAGTGTTTGGAAGATGCAACAAATGTTAAATATTTCGTGCTTTAAAAAAACATTTCTGGTATAAATTATTTCTCAGGAGAGTGTTATGATTCTATTGAAGTTTCTCTTCCCAAGTTGAATGTGATGCTGGAGTTGGGTTACTATCCTCTCAGGGATGAATTTTAGCCTTGATTCATCTTCCACTGCAGACAGGAATTCCATGTAATTTGTAATCCTCATCTCTTTTCCCATCTTCATTCCCATCACCCGAAGGATATCATGAACAATCATTTTATTTGAGTCACTTGTTTTTGTGTCACTTTTTCTTACCAACTTTCTCTTGTGAATAGTTACAATTATTATTTTAGGAACCTAGCAGAGCAGTCCTACCTATTATAGTTGAATAGAGTGTTCATTTTGCATTGAAAGAAATGTAATTAAGCAACCAACTGCCGACTGTTACCTAGAACAGAAAAATCTTGATTCAAGTTAATATATATACCCACACCAGTCTTAAGTCACGTAAGATTTCAATCCTAAAACTAAGAAGAACTTTTAACATCCACAAGGCTAGTTGCACTTTGTTCAAGTACTAACAAATTTAAAAAATTGGTTACAAATTTCACTTCAATCCCCAACTATTTTCATTCTTGACTTCACAAAATTAATACTAGAATCAACTACTATGAATTTTTTATTATGTTAGTTCAATCCTCCAACTAGGTGGAAATTCATCACAAGATTAATATTGGACCTTCATTTATGCTTTTCCATGTCAATATGACCTGGGATCATGCAAGCAAAACATTTAAAGAGAACACAAACCCAATCAACATATTATTCTTTTCATTTATCTGTAATTATATCTACAATTAAGTTTATCTGATGTCGAACTACACATGATGCTCTTTGTCCAATGTAGCAAAAATTATATCAACACGAGCTTGCTTGATGTCATTTGATCCAACTATTTTTCTTGTGGAACCTTATATAATTAGAGCAGGTTGTAGCATAAGAGTGTACTACTACTAGTATCAGAAGTGGATTGATTTAGCTTTGTGAAAACATTCCTCTTGGGAAAGTGGAAAAGGAACAAAATGCCCAAAAGCAATTTTCCCCTTCAAAAAGAAATTCGGGCAGCACCATAAGAGTCCACTACTACTAGTATTGGAAGTGGATTGATTTATATTTGACAAAAACATTCCTCTTGGGCAAGTGGAAAGGGAAAAAAATTCCCAAAATCCAATTTTCCGCTTCAAAAAGAAATTGGGAACACTTTTATCTATTTTAAGGTTTCTGCAACTTTTGTATCAATAGTTTCCATGACTGCGTTGTTGTCTGCTTTTGATAGAATCTGTGTTGGATCATGGGACAACCCATGGATCAGAACTTTCAGATTTTTAAGACTGCTACACTCTTTATCACAGTTATTGTGGTGACATTTATGCTTTAGGTTAATCCCTAACTCCATGAAATTGGTTTTATGTTTTCTTGACATATTTATCTATATTTATTCATGTGCTCCTTGATGTCTGAATAGGTCAGCCATTAGGGTTATAATAACTTGATATATTTCTCTATAGGATGGTTGGTTTGAACACAATTATGGTTTTCATATTTCTTTTCAACTCGAGATCAATATTTGACTCATTCCCTTTCAAATCAACCTTATGCAAATAAAACTCGAAGTAAAGAAAGTCACTTTATATACAACACCATCTTATGTAAACAGATGCAATCAAATAGGCTTGATTTTGTCAAAGTGGGATCTTGAACATACAAGCTAGTTGAGAAGTTTAGTAAGAAGAATTTGTTTGGATTCTTTTAAGTGATCTGGCTATGCGTGTAATTTCTTTTTCTCAAGTTGGATATTTTTTTTTGTGCTCAAGAAGAAGGCCTAAGGGTTATCTTTTTTATTACAAATAATATACAAGATCTACAAAAGAGGCCTGCTTGTTGAGACTTTTTTGACCAGTCATAAGCATACTCTTCTTCTCTACATTTATGTTCCCCACCTAACATTCTTATGCATTTCCTTTAGACAACCACCATTAATACTAACAAGAATTATATTCAAAATGAATAGAAACAAAGATTCCAAAAGATAGTAGTTTTGGCCAACATTGTGACATTTTCCACTCTGCAACAGAATAACTATTAGTCTTTGTGCATTTCCTTTATACAACCACCATTAATATAGAAAACACATCTATTGAAGAAGAAGAGAATCAAACTATAGAAGATAGTAGTTTGGGCCAACTTTGTGGCATTTTCTACTCTACAATAGAATGACTAACATATAACACGGGCCGGTAACAAAATTATACACAAAAAATCTAGACTAGTATCTTAATGAGCTCATTTCATGGTTGTGGATTCCAACTTGATCTCTTCTTGTTGGTTGTTGATATTGTTTGTGTTTCTAAACAAATTTTCTTAGTAGATTATCATTCCCCTTTAAGACCAATTAATATTAGGATTCTCCATGATCCGTGTGCAGCTACACAGTCTTGTGCCCTCATCTTAAGTTCTAAGTTATCAGGTTTTCCCAACTTCTTCGAAATCAGAAGTAGAGACAGTTCCTTCTATTAGCAATTTGCAAGCAACCTTACTTGGATCCTGCATTGGGAACATTTGTGCAGCCTCAGTCATGTAGATTTCCTATTTTAGACCTTTACCAGCATATGAATACAATGAACTTGACTTGGTACCATATGATGGAAGAAAAGAACCTTAGAATGCAACAGGAGTTAATGATCTTGTAGCGAGGCCCATGTTCATCTGTATTTTCCTCCCTTCTTAGATAGGGGCTACTTTCACTTTGGAGATGCTTCTAATGAGAACCTTTAGATGAAATTATTTGCACTCCACTATTCCAAATGTTCACCTTGAATCACCTTTGAAGCTCCCAATTGCAGGAGCGGAGTCTTGATGAAAGGGACTAGGTACAAATGTAGTACCTAGTCCAAAGTGGGCATGAACAATTTTTTAGTTTGACTCAAAATATCAAGTAGAACGTTAAATGCACTTCAGGTTTATAATGAAGTTTTTCATTAAAAAATATCAGATGTTTGCTTACTCTTACTCCTCAAATTATTCTGATTTCTGAAAGTGCCCTTATCAAATGTGTACACACTATGGAATAATATAGAAGGCACATTACTGTGGAAAAATGCCTAGAATAGTTGTAATGTCCAATTTGTTTTCATTTGTGGTCTGCAACCTCTTCTTGTGGAATATCATAATTGCAGCGAAGAGAAGACATGGGCATCCTGACATAACATTGATCTTATTTCACCAAATGCAACCAACAATTGTTCCAATCCATTTAGTTCACCTTTGCTAGCATACTACTAGCATGTTCAATAAGTGGTGCTTTGAAACTAGGCTACACAAAATGTGGTAGCATGCGTTGTTCAACAAAATGTCAAAATGCCTAAAAGAAATGAATTTTTATGCTCAATGCCTAATTTTATGGTAGTCAACAGTGCCAAGGTAATAGTTAGATATAAAACAATAAACCAGTATATTGAGAATTTCAAGTCTTTGGTACATAGCTAATGGTTGAAGTCAGGTTCCAAATTGGTAGTCAATGTTGAACTAAACAATAGATTTAGCTAAGAAATTAGTGACTGCAATGAGAAATTTGTAGTATCTATTCATACAATGTTAAGTATGGGTAATTATAATTGTTAAGTATTAGGATTGTACTGCTAATGGTGTCCTTCCTGTACAGGTCCTGCAATTTCTCTTCTAAGAAATTGTCACTCAGTAGTAAAAGTAACAGACAAAGTTTTTGTTCCTCATATGAGGAAAATATTTTTCGAAATTAGTTGTTGGTGCCAACTTATTGATTGCTAGAACCAGCTTCCATGAGGCCTCCACTTCCAGGAATCTCTAGGATGTCCCTGTAATGCTTTTTGATTGCTACCACCTTAGACATTGAAGTGGTTCAATGTCTGATTTTTCTAATTTTCTACCCATGTATAGACTATGATGCATCAAAGGATTTCTTTTGGGCTCAATTGGGGCCTTTTCAAATCTTCTATATTTACCTCACATTCCGAATTCTTTGTTCATTGCACATTTTCTTTCTCACCTTCAAAATTTCAGTTGCTTAGGGCTGAAACTCAATCAATGTGCTCATGTATGTTAGTGCAAACGATTGACCAAGAGGCTTACATGTGCAATAGTTAGTATGTAACTATATTTTTTTTTTTCAAAGTCATATTATAAGTTGTTTTGTGAAATCCCACTCTTGGTTTTGATCACTAACAGTATGTATCACATTATTTATGATTATATTGCAGGTTGGGGTTCATCATAGACTTTCTGCCACATGCAACTCTAATAGGGTTTATGGCTGGAGCAGCTGTAATTGTATCTCTTCAGCAGCTAAAAGACATTCTTGGACTAAAGGAATTCACTAAAAAGATAGACATAGTGTTTTTCATGCATTCTATATGGAAACAAACTGACAAGGAAAGTTTATATGCAATAATGTAGCAGTGTAAAATTTCAATTTGAATGCATTTATGCTAGTAAATTAATTGTTGGAGGATCAGTTAAGTGCATTACTAATTTTTTTGTCACATTACTTGCAGTTAATATTTTCTTGCTGCACACGTACAAATCCAGACAGTTATTGGCTAGAGTTTCATGCATGATCCTCTCCATTTTTATGTATGCCTCCCGATGAATTTTTTGGTAGGTATTTAGTCTTATTCTCTTCTTAGTATAGATTGCTATAAAATGTGTACAATGATTCTTTCAAGAAGGTTGATGATTTTGTTTCTTATTTTAGGGACTTATTATCAGAACCAAAAGTGTCGAGTATATGCCATTTTTAACATCCTTATTTAACACCCTAAACACATTTTTTTGATATGGATACTCTCTAGTTACTAGAGATATGTTTTTAGCAAGTACACTTCTCTTATTTCTCACTGCCATTTTAACAATGTTTTTCTGCAAGGACTATGAACAAAGAAATAAATGTTTTTCTTGGCTATGCAAGTACAGATGATCACCTGGATATTTATGTGTTGGGAATGACAACAAAACATGGATTTTATCATATAGGTATATGAGTGTGCAACTTAGCTTATTAGTTTTGTGCGAGGTTTTAATTATTGTCCTGGTTCAAATGTAATTTGTGAATACTTTTGGAAGAACTGAAGTAAAATATGTGTTATTAATATCTCAGAACCCAATGCACCTTCGCTACTAATGATAGTAGAGAATTGTATCAAAGTTGAGACAATCAAAGCGAAGAACATGAAGATGACAACTGTCGGCGGAGAGGCAGTTGCTCAAAATAAAAGTTAAGAAAAATAAAGTCAAAGTAACACTAGGGAAGAAAACGGATTGCTTGAAGCTGGTGGTGGAGAGGAGGTGTGAATATTGTATGTCAAGGGTTAATGACATTTAGGAACCCTTTTGTATTTTACCATTGTATTTCAAGGGTTAACAACATTTAGACACCCTTTTGTACTTTATTTTATTTGATATTAATAAAATGTTGACCCATTTTTGGGCATAAGATTCAAATCAAATTGTTCTTAATTTATAATATTAATTACTAGTCCACTCGACATCATAAATGATATGTAGCCATTGATTGCACTATATAATATTTGGTTATTTTTATTCTTGAAATTTGAATATTTTTCATTCTTTAAATTTGTATCGTCTCTAGAGAGACGATAAAAATTGAAATTAGTAGTCACTAGAGAGACACAAAATTAGTATTCATTATTGTTTCTAGAGAGACAATAATGATATTGTCTTTAGAGAGAGAATAATGATATTGTCACTAGAGAGACAATAATTAGAGACAATATTAGAGACACCCGCTTTGAGACAATAATAGAGACAATACACAACTTTTTTATCGTCTCTATTTGATACAATTTGTTCAATTATTTTCTCTATTATTGTCTCAAAACACCCCTCCTTATAGTAGTGTATAAATTCTTACATCCAAGTCAACATCAAATCGTTCATCTCTGAGATGCGTCTAAATTATTTCCTATAGATCAAATATGTTTTATTAGCATGATCGGGATATTATCTTTATTTTTGGACATATGGCATTTCAAATCGACATATTACTCTTCATCAATTGCGTACTACCTTCTTTGGGAGTGCCAAAAATCTTCACCTTATAAATCCATGTGAATCGGTTGCTTCACCTCAGCTGCGCTTCCAGATATCAAATGCATGCGGTCATCTCCTTGACACATGATCCATTTCATTCCACGAATGATGTAGAAGGAACTTTAATTAGATACTTCCACAGACTACTACTCCTTTTGAAATGTCATGGTTTAGGTAATTATAAATTGGTCTAGATAGAATACCTAGCATGACTATAGTGTCTTTGATTTTATTCCACGTTGTCAGCGAATTGTTGGTGTCTACTAGTTAAAAAAAAAGTTTGTTTAAAGTTTATAGTTGAGTTTATATTTAAATCCAGTTTGTGGTATTAGTACTAAGTAAGATTCGGTTCACTATAGATAAAGAAAGGGCTAATATTTTTTGAATGTAAAGTTTAATTATTATAGTGCTTAGAAATTTCAATCAAGGTATGTTCATTAAAAAGTTAATTTTATAGTTACGGTGTGTTTATTTTTCATGTAGAGTCAAAGTCATTTTCATATAAAAAGTGATCTCATTTTATTATTTTTTAAATTTTTAGTTGAGTCTTTTTGTTTAAGTCAAAAGTGTTGTTTTCATATTTGTGAATTATTGTCAAAAGTCGTATTATTGTAAAAAAGTATGAAAAATAAAACAAATTCCCTTACGGAAGCATTTTTTAGTGTTACCTAACGTCATAAAATAAAATGTTTCACATTGCAGGAGGGAAGAAAAGAATAAATCCAATGTGGAAACTATGGAGATTGACATCATCCAATTTTTTGAGTGAGAAGCATGTTCTTTGGAGGACGGAGGCAATGGACGCTAGAGGTCAAACAATGACCTCGTCGGTCACCGGCTGACGGGGCGCTTCATTGATTTGGTGGCACG
The DNA here is from genome assembly GCA_018340775.1 of Taxus wallichiana var. yunnanensis. Classification (NCBI taxonomy): domain Eukaryota; kingdom Viridiplantae; phylum Streptophyta; class Pinopsida; order Cupressales; family Taxaceae; genus Taxus; species Taxus wallichiana. The sequence continues at coordinate 1,039,420,594 of CM031242.1, forward strand.
TGTGTGTTTTTCTTTTGAGTTTTGTGCTTTATTTCAGCGTGCAACGTGTTTGATTTCATCATTTGAATTTGGTGTGGTCTTCAGTGTGAATTAAAAAATAAGAATAGAAGCTAATTATTTTCACTTTGGTATGTGGCTATTCCTATTTCCCCTATGAAAAAATATAGTGAAGAGAAAATAGCACAAGGAAATGCAACATCACGTGTCTTGATGAGGTTGAATAGTCATACATGTTCCAATTCATTCCTAGGTTTGTGGTTAGCCTTTAGAAAACCATTGAAGGTTACTCAGATGTGTTCCTACTTGAGTTCCCACATTACTAGGTCAGATGTGTTCCCTACGGTGGACTTGGTTGATAAGTAGATGAGTCTTGAGTGTGTTCCCATCCTTTTTAGTCATATGTGTTCCCGATAGTGCATGGTCGATAAGAAATTGATGTGTTCCTTCTTCTACCTTCGGTTCGACTATGTTCCAAGATCATGAGCACCCGAGAGGCAACAGTGCAGAGGAAGTGTGAAAATTATTTTACTACTATGTAAACATTAAGGGGGAATGTTAGGAAATTAATATTAATGTTCACATGAATATTGTGGGTTATTTACCGTAGGGTAAAATATAACTCAGTTATATATGTTTGTTATAATATTGTTGTGTTTAAAAACAATATAAAAATAGTTTGAATATAGCAATTTGCTATTATATTATACGTGAGTATAGTTGTTGAACTAACTCACAAATATAGGAGATATTGTAGGTTCTAGGAGATTCCTTAATAATAGGAATTCCTCTCCTATATATATGTAATGGTGTTCGAATGAAGTTCAATCAATAAGAATATTATTTGTGCAACTCACGATTCTACCATTTGAGTATTATCCTCCATAGTTATAAAAGGATGCCTCTAAATATGACCGTTTCTTGCATGTTTTGAGCTTGAACAAGATCATTCCTTTTTAAATAATTTTTTTATTCTAAATAAAACATTTCCATTCCTTCATGCTAAGAGGTGGAGTTATTTTTTTATTACCAAATTACACTATGGGGTTACAATCTAGGAAATGTTACTTATTTTCCAAATTTGGGTGCCCTAGCTACGTAGGCCAAGATGTGTGGCCGAGTTACGTAGGATGAGCTAGGAAATTGAACCAACCTTCCAAGATGGATTTGCAAGGTGGCTTTCCAAGCTTGGCACGTGAGCTGACTTACCGATCATGAAAAGTAAGTTGAAATTGTGAGCTAGGTGGGTGAGCTGATCTCTTGTCTTGGAAGTTGTGTTGGCTTGTCGAGCTGGTCGGCAGAGATGGGTAGGCGAGAAGACCTACCAAGTTTGGTGTGCAACATGACTTCTCGAGTGGAATGCAGGGGCTGACCTAGCAAGCTTCGGGGAAAGTTGGTTGAATTGCCGAGCTAGGTCGGCGAGGTTGACCTCCCGAGATGGGCGGGTGAGCTCACTACAGAGCTAAAAAATATTAAACTTAATCATTGTCATATAAGAATTAAAATGATTAAGTTCAATGATTCATCTAATGAGAAAATTCCCATTCTCAAAATTGGAATCATAAAAGAAGAACAAAAATAAAATCTATCTTGTATTATAATGGATAGTTGCACATTCTCATGGCCTTCATAGATTTATTGAAATAATTAAGTTTAATATTGCTTTAATTACAAACATTAAAATTGGCATACGCCCATTCTCATACAAAATAAAAAAATTATTTTCCATTCAATGGTAAGGTATTCATACCTATAGAGGTATTAAAATGTTTAAGTTGAGTATTTATTGTAATATAATCTATAGAAGGAGATTATGCCCTTATAAATATAAAAAAGCATTTATTTCTTCTATTGAATGGGCAGATGCCCTTTGTCATATATGAAGAATATAGATAAAATATATATTTTTTAGAATGGGCCGTTGCTCATTACCAGATAGGAATCATGTTAGGAAAATTGATCAAATTTACTTTTTTAACAAGAATTTCCCCATAATCATAGCCTTCATAGGTATTAAAATTATTATGTTCAATGTTGTATCGAATGAGCAACTTCCAAATCTCTATAGGTATCATAAAATAATAATATAGATAAAATCTAATTCATTTTAAAATGGAAAGTTTGAAATTCTCAAAGCCTTCATATAGTTTTAAAATTTATTAAGTTGAATAATTCTTGTATTAGATTGATCATTTATTTTCACTCTTATATATTATTAATTTTCTCATTAGTAATGATAAAGTTCAATATTGCTAAGGATGTTGGGATGAACAATGAGGGATGAAGATTTACAAAACGAAGTAAAAATTAGATGAGGAGATGGAAAAATGTTTTGTGGGTAAAGAGAAACTAAGACATCATTGTGCAGGTTTTGAGAGAGATTCTTTACTTGATCCTTTCAATGAAAGCACCCTACACTTGATGCAAATTATCACCTTGGAGGGTGGGTACAAGGTAGTTTGTGCCCATCATTTCCCTATATTAAGTCATATCCACCATGGTATGCATTATAATTTCCCATTATTTCTTATTTTCTCCCTGAACAAATCAACCGAGAATTTAGAAAAGGTAAGTTGAAAATCCCTATTCATCAAGGATTGATGATGTCCTTATTCTGATTGGGTTCTATAGATTTAACCAAATATGAGAATTTTAGGGGATTGTTGAATGATGATGTAAATCATGTTGAGGATGAGAAGTATGTGGAGTAGGAAGGATTATGAGGGCTCCTCCTCTTTGAGCTTATATGACATAAAATATTCTTTTATGTCATCGATAAACACTATAGATGTTGTTGGTAATATGGAGAGGGAGGTTTTGGAAGACCTAGATGAATTTTTTACTCTTGTTGAATGAATGAATAAATTGAGGAAGAAGAAAGGTATTAATACTACGGTCGGTGTTTCTATGTATGATATCAAAGGGGAACCTTCCAAAGGAAAATAAAATATGGAGTCTGATTGCAGTATGGTATTTGAAAAAATCCCTCAGGGTTCTGCAGATTGAAAAGAACTTTGATTCCCTCGATGAGTGCGGGGCGAAAATGGTATGTAATTGTATGAAGTATATTGAGGCCTCGAAGAAAATTTATACTTCTCAAAATTCCATCAAATAGGAATTGTATGGGATTAGAAATATGGTTATGGATATTCAAGGGAGCCTAGTTCAATTAGAGAAGAGAAGAAAACTCGCGAGACTTAAGGTTTAGCTAAATAGCTCAAAGGAGGATGAGATGGTGAAAGATGATATGGGGACATTATTGACAAGGAAGAAAAAAATCTAGAATAAGAACTTTATATGAAAATTATAATTTAGAAACTACATTCTTATGCACAAAGTCGGACTCTTATAAAATTAAACTATTGAAGTAGTGTTGTTAATTCTTGTGGGTTTCCTTTAAGTTGCAATATAAGTAAAAATATGATAATAATATAAGACATAGGTTATTCAAGTAGTAGTATAGTATGAATGAATATGAGATACAAAAATGATAATAATGAAGTAGTGTTGTTAATGGTTTTGGGTGTCCATCATGTAGCAATCCAACTAAATAGATGTTACATTTGCATTTGGTATTGAAAATACATTACATTTCTTTTTTGTATTTAATATATGTTATATTTGTATTTTTTATATAACGAGGAGTATGTCCTTTCTCATACATAAAATACGAAGGAAGAAGATGTTGCTTAATATATGAAAATGATTAAAAAAATTCTATTATAAAAATGGTTGTAATGAGTAGAGGCCCAGTCTCATATAGGAAACATAGAATAAGACTAGATTTTTAGAAGGGGCATATGCCCATTATCATATAAGAATCATAGAAGGATAATAGAGACAAAATTTATTTTATTTTAGAATGAAAATATGTGCATTCTCATAGCCTAATTTATTTTAGAATGGGAAGTTGTGCATTCTCACAACCCTTATAGATAGAAAATATTACTAGTGAAAGAAGCTTTACAATGGGCAAAAGGCTATTCTCATACAAACATACAATTTTTGTTTTTGTCATTATTAATAATTGTATTATACTAGCTGGACTATCCCTGGCAGAGCCAAGTGATGCACTACATACCCTCGAGAGGGATCAAGGTTTATGTAGTTCTCATCATACAATATATTTATATGATTGTAAACATTTTTAGAATGGGTTGTGAGAATGGGAAGTGTGTTTGTAAAGGAAATATTGAATTTAATCATGTTAATACCTCTCATAGGAGTCATAGAAATGTTTTAAAACAAAGTAAATTTTAATTCTGTTATTCTTCTTTGATTCACAAATGAGAGTGGGCATCTTCCCATTCTATATGAGTAATATAGAATGGGATTATGTCATTTATATTTTGTATGCAGATCATCCAATTACCACATATTTTTGTGCACATATATCTACTAGTGGAAAACATACCTACATTATATGCTAAAATAGTCGAGGTATATATTCAGTTGAACCCATAAATACAAGACCAAAATGTTTGTTTGATTGAGAGTTGGCATACACCCATTCTAAACATTCTAATTCAAGCAATATAATTTGAACTTAATACAAACCACTACGTGGCACAAAGGTGATATTATTGGCGGTGTATTTTAAATGCAAATAACCTAAAACATGGCTATGAAAAATGTTAAAAATCTATTTTTTCTTACCATGACAGAGCGAGACCACCATGCAAATATATTTTTGACCACTATTTTTCTATTAATTGAAGGTAATTGTTTTAAAACACCTCTTTGACCATGTGTTAGAGGGAAATTGGAGATATTAATGGAATTTAATCCATGTCACTATGTGGCACAATGGAGATATTAATGACGTTAATGTTTTCAAGGATGATAGAGTTCTTGGGAATTTGAAGCTTTACCATTCTAAAAAAATTAGATTTTACATCTATTATTATTTTATGATTCCTATATGAGAACAAGCATTTTCTCATTTCATTAGACTATTTTGTCTTGTGAAGCACAAGATTTGAAGAAAATTTATGATATATTGTTTGATCTCTCCACTTTTTTGTTCCTCTCTACATTGGGCTCCTCTATTTTTTTAGACCGCTTCTTTGCATGTGATTGATTTGATTGTTGATTGTTTATAGTTTTTCTTTTAAGTTATCTCTTTTGTTGATTTGTTTTGGCTTGTGAAGAAAACATTATCAAGTGAATTTCTTAGAAACACCAATCTGTTTACAGGAATTAAATTATCCAACTCTTCTCTATTTATTTAATCTGTGAAGAATATCATATGGTTTTCTTTCCCTTGGATGGTGGAGAATTTCCCGTTGTGTAACATTTTATTTTTATGTTTAATATTATTCTATGATTCTTATATGAGAATGGGCATATGCCCATTATATATACCCACTCTCACAAAGGAAGCATAACATAATAATAGAGAAAAAAACTAGTTCACAGTTTTAGAATGTAGTAAATTCTATATTTGTTCTTCTATGATCCCTATATGAGAATGGTCATATGTGCATTATATATGACCATTATTACATAGGAATAATAATAGTACAATATTAAATTAAATTTCATCTATATTTATTCTTGTGATTTATTCGGAGATGAAGAATATCATCTTCTTCTTTTTCCTTACATTTTATTCAATTGGGTGTTGTATAACAAAGTAATATTTATCTCTAATATTCTATGATTCATATATGAGAAAGGGAATAGTCCCATTCACATATATGAATATATATTTAAGTAAATCATTATGAGAGCTATATAATGGCTGCGATAATGGGGAATTGTCCATTCTAAAAATAAATAAATTTTATCTCTATTTATTCATATGATGATGTATGACTTTTGTTTATGTAAAATATTGAGTGTGAAATGATATTATTTAATGTTGACATTTGTATCATTATTAGATGCTACTATTACCTTGTTTTCTATATGTTGATTATTGTGATGATGAATGATTTTTTTGTTATCATATTTGTAGTTGTCTATATGATTATAAAATTTGATAGTAATTTTTTTCTAATGGAGATTGCATTATTACCTTGTTTATTTGATATTATGTACTATGATGATAAAAATATACTTAACAATTTTGTAATCTTCATTTAATAATAATTCAACATGATTATGATTTGAAAATTCATGCCATTTCATTGAGTTGTAATGCATAAAATTTATTATTTTTGTATGGTATCCAACAATCAAAGTAATTTTTACGAAAATAATACGTTGGATTTGATACACCGCAAATCCGGTAATATTGGGTAAGTTCCCATGCTAAAAAAAAAAAAGGATATATCTATTATCTTTATTATATTTATTCACATATCTTTATGAAAAATAATAGAATAGATCTTATGAATCTTATTAAAGAGAGTAGGAATATTCCCATTCTTCATATTCTAATGTTATCTCTATAATTATTTTTATGATATTTTGATTACCTCTAGTATAAAACATTATTGACATTTTTTTAGTGATTCCTTTATGAGAATAGTAAAATTCCCATTCTAAAATAAATTCTAAAGAAAATAATAATATGCCTTGTTTATATATTCTAATTTTAGTTGTGAGAATGAGAATATGACTATTGAATACAAGACTAAAATTCTCAATTCTCGCTATTTAATACGTATTTAATGGCTATGAGGGGCATCTGCCCATTTAATACAAGACAAAACATATTTGTTTGTTTTAAAATGTGCATATGCCCATGGGAATCCTATATGAGAATATATGATTAAAAATACAATTCCCTTTCAATACAAAACAAAACAAAAATTGCATGAGAATGGGCATATGTCGATTCTAAACATTGTAATACAAGCAATGTTGATTTTATGAGATTGTTCTTATTATTCCTATTTATACCTATTTAAAAATTGTGAGACTATTTAATCCATACTCTTCTTATATTATTCCTATCTACCCAAAAATTTCTTCTATAATTCCTAAAAGAGAAGGGGCATCTAACCATTCAATTAAAGACAATGTAAAAAAGCTACATCAATTTCATAACTCTTTTAGAAATATGTGAGAATGGATGTAAATTATAAAACAAAGTAAATTTGATTATTCCTATCATAAAGGGCATATGCCCATTCTAAACATTATAATACAAGTAATTTTTTTTTTTTGAGAATGGGCATGTGCATAGTCATGATTGAATAACATATGTTTTATGATAATGGGAACATTTTCATAGAAGCAATATTGTTTTTGATTCCTATCTACCCAAACTAAGGATTACTATATGGGAATGGGCATCTGCCAATTCAATAAAAGACAATGTAAAAATTGTTAATCAATTTTATACCTATTTAAAAATTATGAGCCTGTATAATCCATACTCTTATTTTATGATTCCTAATGCCCAATAAATTCTTCTATGATTCCTAAATGAGAAGGGGCATCTACCCTTTCAATACAAGACAATGCAAAAAGATCCATCAATTTCATAACTCTTTTAACAAGATGTGAGAATGGGTGCACATTCTAAAACAAAGTAAATTTGATTATTCCGTTCATAAAAGGCATATACCCATTCTAAATAGGCATATGCATATTCTAAACATTATAATACAAGGAATATTTTTTTTATAATGGACATGTGTACATTCTAAAAATTCTCATACAAGAAATACTAATTTTATGATAGTGGCCATATGCATTTTCTTTACATTCTCAGACAAGCAATATTGTTTGTGATTCCTATCCGCCAAGTAGGGTATTTTATGAATCCTATATGAGAATAGGCATCTACCCATTCAATACAAGACAATGTAAAAGTGCTCAATCAATTTCTTAACTTTATACAAGTCGTAAGAATGGGTGCCGAATTATAAAACATAGTAAATAGGAATGATGATAAATTCTACTAATTTAAATTCCCATTCTAAATAGGCATATGTACATTATAATATTACAGTTTAGAAAATATACGAAAAAAGAGTTAATTTTTCTCAAGATGGATATCATACTATTTAGTTAGGGGCATATTGTTTAATATTTTGAATTCTACCTAGAATTGTTTCTAGAGAATGGTTATGTTCCCATTCTAAACATTCTCATAGAAGCAATATACGATTTTATGACTAGTGCACATGTGTATTTTCTCTACATTCTCATACAAGCAATATTGTTTGTGATTCCTATGTGCCCAATAAGGTCTTTTATGATTCCTATATGAGAATGGGCATCTTCCCATTAAATACAAAACAATGTAAACATGTTGAATCAATTTCACAACTTTATACAATATGTGAGAATGGGTGCCTAGTCTAAAACAGTAAATATAAATGACGATAAATTTTACTATTTAAAATTTCCTGATTTCATTATTTATTATCAGAGGATAGTTTCAATTTTTTTATAAGTTTATACAACACATGAGAGTGGATTCCAATTCTAAAACAAAGTATATACATAAAAAGTGCAATGTATTTAAATTTCATTATTATAAAACATATATTTTTACATATATGATTCATTATTCACATATATATTTAAAACATTTAAATGGGTCAATGAATTCGAATATCAAAGTATATTAAAGCATATTACAACATATTAAAGCATTAAAAGGTGGTGATTTATTAATGTATAATATATTAAAAATATTAAAGCATTAAAAGGTGGTGATTTGTTAATGTATTATATCTTCAAATTTTGAATATATGTAGAAAAATAGCACTATGTAGTTTTCATTATTCTAATACATATTCAAAACATTTAAATGTTTCTAAGCATTGGGATAATATGACATTAAATGATTTAAATGTGTACCATTTCGCGGTTAAGTATTTATGATAGACTTACGATATTAGGATATTAAAGGAATTTAAGCATTAAAGGGTAGTGATTTATAATGGTCGATTGATTCCGATTTCAAGAGTTACGATATTAGGATACTAAAGAAATTTAATCATTAAAGGGTGGTGATTTATTATGGTAGGTTAAATTAAAATATCAAATTTTTTGGGGCCATTTTTAGAGGTAAATTTTCTTGGTCAATTACTATATAAAAATAAAGATTTTGAATGGCTAGGGTTTTCATTTTTGCACTCTTATAGATGAGTTTTTTTTTCTCTATTACGGCTGGTTTTTTTCATTCTAATATTTTGTATGTGAAAGGATTTGGGATGTTTGAAAATAAATATAATTGAAAAAGAATGTTGTTGTATGCAGTAATAAAAAGATTCAAAAGAAAAAGGTGGTCTTGAGTTTATTAAATCATTTTTGCTTATGTGAAAGGATTTAGCCTAATTGAATACTGAGATTATTGAAAAATAAATTTGTTGCATATGTTATTAAAAAATACATAGAAAGAGACAAGTGGTACTTAATCTATCTAATCATTTTTTCACACCATAAATAAAGAACGCATTCGAATAAACAAATTATTTGTATACTTCGTAGTTGTTATGTTTATGAATGTAAAGAAATTGATTTTTGTATTTGTTTAATTTTACATTTATGTAAGAAAACAAATCGAATCATTTTAGGACATAAAAATAAATAAGATATATGGAAAAACGGTTCAAATAGTCTATTGTGAACAACAAGATTTATGTTTATACAATTTTAGGATTTAGAAGTAAGCATGGAAAAAATGAAATATAAAAACATGGAATATCCTAGTATGCCACTATGATTTTCCCTTCGAGAAATCTTGAAAAGTCTACCTTACAATTTATCACTATATCGGTGTCTATTTTTTCTTCTTTCTTCTACAAAATCTTTGTATCTATGTATCTCTCCTACTATCGGTAGTTATATCTTCTTATTTCTTTTGAAAAATAATTGTATCTTTGTATTTGTCTTTCTATGTCTACATTCTTCACTTTCCCTATTAAATATACGAATGAAAAAATATTAGTCGCAATAGAGAAAAAATTGAAACTCGATTCATTAAAAATCTATATTTTATAATGTACTTGGCCAAACAAATGTGCCTCATAAAAAGAGCACCCAAAATTCAAAATTTGAATCAAACTTACCATAATAAATGACCAAATCTAAAAAGGAGCATCAAAATTTGAAAATTTGAATCAAAGATACCATAATAAATGAACTTTAAGAGCCTTCCAAAATGAAAGCGCTAAAATTTTGAAATTTGAAACAATCGCTGGTATTATTAAAAATTAATTAATCAATAACAACAAGTAATAATAGAATTCAAAGTGTTTCTAATCAAGATATGATCGGGGGTGTGTCTTACCCTAGGTAACCTAGGAAGTTGACTATGGTGCACAAAAGGGAGGGCACCGTATTCTATAAAAACAATTTTAGGTCAGTTGTGCCATTATTGGCTTGTTAAATTTTTGCAAAACAAAACTCAGTTTCACATATATAAAAACAATTACAAATTGAAGCAAGCCAATCGTAATCATTTATGATTTAGCACAGCTGTATAGGTGAGTAGACAAATCATGATTGTAATTTATCGATTGATGATCCATAATACACTCACAGCCACACGCGGGTGCCCCTAACTCTTTAGTGTTCCGTGTTACTGATTAGTGTCCTGGACTCTATGTTATAATCCATTATTCACGGTTTCTTTGTGTTAGGTTTCATTATTGCACACTAAATTCTTTGTCTACACAAGCTGAAGCAAAGCGAGAAAACTTCTAGCAGCATTGCAGGCCTACGTTAATAGGATCTTCTCCTTTAATTTCTAATAGTGTAACCGTGTTCTTGAATGATGCATTTTGTTTGCACTTAACATTATCCACAAGGCACAATCTGTAACTTTGTTGCTTCTTGTGACTTGTCTGTGGTTTCTGCTTGGCTGCGTGGGAGAAGGCTCTAAAGGAGGTGTCATTATCTCAACCAGGCATTTTCCATTATCTCATATCATTGTAAGCTAATGTTTAGTTAATCATGCAAATTTGCAATTATATAGTAATTTTTCAATTTAAGCTTGTTTGTCTTTATAGTTTTGTTTTTGTTTTTGTTAATCAAATATATTTTTTGATTTTTTCTTATTAATTTTTCAGATTATATACTATATTTAATAGATGAGATTAATAGACATTAGTCAATTTATTTAATATATTTATTACTCAACTCAAAAATCTTTAAGTAACAAGTTTAGTCTTTACTAATTTCAAAATTCAACAGGAGTTTGGCCTTGCATCAAAGATTCAGATCTTTCTCCAAAGTCCAAAGCCTAAAGTTCCTTTTAAATCAAGTTCAACACCGGATCTGGTAATGCATATCATCATTCATCTTGGGGGAAGAACATAAAGCTAAGTGATCAAACCCTAACTGCTCTAGCCTCTTAGATTTGATGTTGCAGTAATTTTGTTCTCAATTGCATCAATTATATTATTACATTTTGATTTAAATTTTAATTGTTCTTATTATGTAATTGATTGTATTTATTTTATTTCACTTTTGCAATAGTATTGATTATAATTTATAGCATCATTATCAACAAGTATTCAGGTAGTTATTGTAACTTGATAAGTGTTTAGGTCAAATAGATAAAACTAAGAAAATAAGTGGTGCTAAATTTTGAAAAAAAATCTAAACAAAAATTGTGAAAATAACCTTTTCAAGAAGATACCTAAAATAAATATATTTTTAAGTGCATCACATGAAAATTTAAATTCAATTGTATTTTTTTAAAGAAAATGAGAATTATTCTTTGGTTAGTGACAAAAATACACAATCAGAGTCAATAGGAGATGAAAACACACAAGAGAAGGAGAACACACAAGTAACACAACAAGAGGAGAAGAATGAAAATATTTTGTCAAACCCTTCGTTAATGAACATTTCATTGTAAGTCTTGATCCTGCAAAATGGATAATAGAACAACGATATAATAGAATATATAATTTTAAATACACCAAAACAAGATATTAATGTTAATTTTTCACATTCAAAATGGCAATACTCATATTTTTTAGATATCTTTCTAAAGATTTGTTTTGATGGAAACTTTTAAACAATGAAAAAAATTAATAGAATGGTTGCTTTACTCAGAGTCGAAAAGGAGTTGTTTATTGCAATCCTTGTCACCGTTCTCAAGCAAAATCATCCACATTTTCCAAAACATGATTTAATGATTGGAAAATTGCATAGGCTAATTTAAGAGAGCATTAGGATTCCCCGATCATAGGACTTCAATTCTTAATTTCATCACTCGAAGTAATGTTTTAGGAAGGCTGATTCTACACTTGCTAATTCAATACCAAAATGAAGTAGAGTATTAGAGGAATTTTTAAAGAAGATTGTTTTGCAATTGTGAAATTCTTTGCTACTAGAGGTATTTCTTTTCGTGGTAACAATTTATTAGGATCTTCTAGAAATGGAAATTTTTAGGGTGTTTAGAACTTATTACAGTATGACCCGATTTATGTAAATCACATTTCACAATATGGAAATGTAGGAAGACGAGTTCCATCTTATTTATCTACGAATGCATGTAATGAATTTATTGACCTTATGGCACAAAAGTTATAGAAACAATAGTTGAAGAACTCCATAGTATAAAATATTTTTCAATTATTGTTGATGACACGATGTATCTCACACCGACTAGTAAGCATTTTTGGTAAGGTATGTTTCTCAAGAAAGAATTCCGGTTGAACTATTTTTAAAATACATTCATTTGGTTGGACACAAATCATGTGATTTAGAAGCTTTTGTACTAACAACACTAGATCACCATGACATTAATATCAAATATTGTTGAGGGCAAGCATATGATAATGCAAGTAACATGTCTTTAAAATACACTGGTCTACAAAATAGGATTAAAAATCACAATTGTATGCCTAAGTTTGTACATTGTTTAGAGAATTCCTTAAATCTTGTTAGATATTTAGCATGCAGAATGTTGTACAACAACTATAGTTTTTTTCACAACTTCAAAATATTTATACTTTCCTAAGAACCTCAACTTATTGGTGGGAAATTTTATTAAAATTTCTGGATGGAATTTGTCTTGTTATAAAATCCCTTTCTAAAACAAGATGGTCACTAGAGTTGATGCGCTTAAAGCACTTTTCTTAACATATATTAAAATTAAAGATGTTTTCCTAAATATAGCACAAGACAAAAATAAAAAAACTACCACGTGACATGAAGCGAAGTGTATTCACAAAAAACTAGACAAGTTAGAAACTTGTCTAATGTGTTGTATTTCGCATAGTATTCTTGAAAGAATGGATACTGACTAGTAAATATCTACAAAAGGTAAACATTGATTTAACCATGGTTGTGACTCAATATAATTCATTGATAGATTATATTCAAAATATTAGAGATAATTTCGATACATATGAGCATCATGCTAAGATAATTAGTGGAAAAAGAGTACGAAATAGATAATAAAATAAAAAGAAAAAGAAAAGTTCACTTTGATGAAATGAGAGATGTCAAAAATCCACAAACCGGAAGGGATCATATGAGGGTGGAGGTATTCTATGTTATTATATATAACTTAATAAGGGAATTATCAAGAAGAAATGAAGCATATAGTGTGTTAAATCATAGGTTAGGATTTTTGAACAATGTAAAAGATCTCGATAATGAGACAATATTGAGATGCTCTAATTATTTAGTAATAATATATAACACAGACTTGGAAACCTCCCTTGACATTGAGTGCATCCATTTCTAGGCATTAGTAAGATGTGAAAGCTTGACAAGTATATCATCAATGTCAAAATATTTAATAAAAAGTGGACTAGACACCATGTTCCCAAATCTAGATGTTGCAATACGAATGTTTATTTTCATCCCTATTGGAAATTATAGTTCGAAAGAGCATTTTCCACTCTTACAAGAGTAAAAATCAATTTAAGGTCAACAATAGGTGAAACTAGATTAAATAGCCTTTCTATGTTGACAATTGAATGCAACATCACTGCAACAATAAATTATGATGATCTCATTGATCGTTGTCTTTATGGAAAAGGCAAGGAAATTTTTTTATAGCTTTAATAAAATGTGTTAAGAGTTATACTATAATTGTTTTAAAAACTTGCACATACAGGTGGGTCACTGGTCCCAGGTGGGAGGCGATGTACGCTTGAGTATTGCCTAGGGCACTTTGAAACCTTAATTCAGCCCTGGATATGATATTAACAATTAATTAGTATTTCTACTAATTTAAATAATTAATTAATAATAATATAATTAAGTAGTAAAAAATTATCCTATCAAATAATATTAAATAAAAGAATTATTATTACCAACAAAATTACATTACTATATTAACTAGGAGCATATTAATAACACCAAATTATATTATTTAATTTTATAAATATAATGCTTAATTAATTATAGTACATTTTAAAATTATAAAAATATAATTAAACTTTATAAAACTAATTAACGACATAAACAACATGATTTAAAAAATTAGAAATCAAAGAATATGTATTTAACAAATGATATCATGATGAAAGAAAATTAATTAATTAACAACATTAATTAATAATACTAATAAATAAATACAAGAATTATTATCACAACAAACTTACATTACTATATTATCTAGAAACCTATTAATAACATCAAATTATATTATCAAATAGATAAATGATATTTTTAAAACATAAAAAATATTTAAAAAATTAATATAATTTTATAAAACTAATTAACAACTTTATCACCATTATTTAAAATGCTTAATTAATTATAGTACATTTTAAAATTATGAAAAATATAATAAAACTTTATAAAACTAATTAACAAAATAAACTCCATTATTTCAAAAATTAGAATTCAAAGAATATGTATTTAACATATGATATTAGGTCTAAAAAAATTAATTAATCAACAACATTAATTAATAATACTAAAAATTAAATGCAAGAAATAACATCATATCATTTAATAATAAAAATAAATTTCAAGAACCTCATATGGGCGTCTGTCTACTCGAATGGGCATGAGATGAAGATGAAGTGGATTGTACCCCATTTAGAAATAAAAGAAAAACGAGATGTTATTCTTCACATTGAGAAGAGTTAGAAATACTAAGTTATTGTTTTTCATGAAAAGAGAGAGAGAGACCAAAACATAGAGAATAAACACTAAAAAGGTTGTCTACAATGTTCCTTTCCATTCATGATCGTCTTCCTTCCATGTGAAATAGGAAACAATCCAATAGTAAATTAATATACCTATTCCTAAAACAAAATTATAGAACTACTTAAGGCTTGATCCCCTTTGAGGGTATGTAGTGCAACACTTGGTGGAGGCATAACACATCTCCACCGGTATAGTCAACCTAGACCATATAATTGTATTCAAGATAAAATGAAAAAATGTTTGTTTGTTTGTATGAAAGAATGAAAAATGGACATCTTTCTACAAAAGGGTATGATATGAAGATAAACTAGATAGTTTTTCCGTTTTTAATGAAAGGAAAATAAAATGTTATTATTCATATTGAGAAGCATTATAAATATTTATCATTTTTATCCATGAAAAGAGAGAAACCAAAATTGAAAAACTAAACAACAATTAGAGATGAGGCGTGATCTAACTTTAAGGGTATGCAGTGTAGCACTAGGCTCCTCCAAGGATAGTCCAACCAATATGATACAATTATTAATTCTATAAATGTTGTTAGAATGTTTTTACACTATAATTCTTCTTCTAATCTGGTCCTCCTTCCATGCAAAATGGGGAACTACCCAAAAGTAAATGTTTGTTTGTTCAAGGATGGAAAAATGCCCATATTTCTAAATAGTCCAATACAATTGACCAAAAATATGGCCAAACCAAAATGTTAGAATGTCTAGAGAATGGTCTAATGTCTATTCTCATTATTACGAGTGGTCGAAGTCTTGTTTTAAAACAATTACCTTTAATTAATAAATAAGCGATGGTTAAAAATATATTTGCATGATGGTCTCAATATATGATGGTCTTAAAAAATATATGTTAATTTATCCAATATTAAAATGGGTATCTACCTAAGGGTATCCAAAGATAAAATTAGAAAAATGCTAGTATCAATTTATTGACAGCATCTTGACAATGGGCATATGCCCATTCTAATAATAGGAATCACAAAGAAAAATATGCATAAGGCAAACTCCATATGGGCATCTTTCTACTTGAATAGGCAAGAAATGAACATGAAGTTGATTGCTCCCCTTTTCTTGCAATGAAAGGAAAAGTAGATACTATTCTTCATATTGAGAAGAGTTAGAAATATTCATTTTTGTTTTTCATTAAAGAGAGAGAGACCAAAAGCATAAGGGCTATTTTTCAGGAATAGTTCAACCAATATGATATAATTATTAACTTTATAAAGGATGTCAGAATCTGTCCTTCCATTGCATTCATCCTCCTTCCATGCAAAATGGGAAAAATCCAAGCTGTAAATGTTTTTATTCGAGGATGCATGAATGCCCATAAATATAACTATTCCAAAAAAAACTATAGAATTACATAACGCTTGATACCTCTCGAGGATATGTAGTGTGTATACATGGCGGAGGCAGAACTTTCTCTACCGGATAGTCACCCAAAAGCGATACAATTCTATTAAGATAAAATAAAATAAATGTTTTTTTGTTTGTATGAATGAATGGAAAACTTGAATGGGCATGACATGAAGATGAATTCATTTGGGCCTCATTTTTCTTTTGAAGAAGAAACCATATGTTATTCTTCACATTGTAAAGAGTTATAAATATTCATTGTTGTTTCTCATAAATTTATTTGATATTCTTCATGAAAATAAAGATATCCCAAAGAGAAATAATAAACAATAATTATAGATAGAATCTTGATCCCCCTTTAATGGTATACGGTGTAGCACTATGCTCATGAGGGATAGTCCAACCAATATGATACAATTAGTAAGTTTATAAAGGCAATGAGAATGTTTTCACAATGTTAGATTCTTCTAATATGTTCCTCCTTGGATTACAATGGTCTTCCTTTGATGCAATGGTGTTTGTTAGCGGATGGAAAAATGCCCTTTTTTCTAAATGGTCCAATACAACTAACTAAAAATACGGACAATTTTTTTTTAGAATCTCTAGAGAAAGGTCTAATCCATATTCTCATTTTTACGAGGGTCCAGTATATTTTTAAAACAATTACCTTTAATTAATAAATGCATGGTGGTAAATAATATATTTTCATATTGGTCTCAATATATCATGGTCTTAAACAATATATGTTAATTTCTCCTATATGAAAATGGGTAGAGAATTGGCATCTTCCATTTCTAAATAAAATTATTAAATAGAACTACATGCCAAGATGCCATTTCTAAAACAAAATAATATAACTACATAAGACTAGATCCCCCTCAAGTGTATTAAATGTAACACTTGGTGGAATCAGAACTTGTCTCTGTAAGGGTTAGTCTAGCCAAAATGATATAAATGTTTGGTAGTGTCGTAATATGAATAATTCCAATCATAGTTGAAAACCCTATTTAAAAATATGGAGTGACATGAAACATAACATGAGACCGATATTTTTATAAAAAAATTTACCAACCATGCTTTAATGCTTTAATATTCCTAATGATTAGAACCCTTTAATTTTTAGAGAGAGTTATTAGAATACTGAAAAATAAATAATACTAAAATAACATTTTTAAAACATTGATTGCATTAAAATGCTATTAATAGGCATATGTAAATTCTCACATAAACAAACCTTTATATCTCGTACTTAATTTCTTTCTTTTGTATGTGTAGCATGCACATATTCCAATTATCATATTAAAAAAATTTGTCTTGTATTTAATTGGGAAACCAAACATTTTTTTCCCTGTATTGAATCGAAGTTGCCCATTTTCACACATTATAAAAAGGTATTTAAATTATTAACTTCTTGTACAAACAAACTTTTCATTCTCACATTCTTTAGAGAGGTCTAACAATTATTTAAGTTCAATAATTACTTATATCCAAAAGGTATATGCCCCTTCTCATGTATGAATCAAAGTAGAATAATAAAAATTAAATTTAGTTTGTTTAAGAATATTTAGAATTAAAATTTAGTTTTTTCCTCGTTATAAAAAGTCTAGTAAACAAGACTATATAATGGAATACTTTTGTTCAACAAGGTAATATCATAGTAATGGAAGTGTAACATTTAATCTCAAAGGATAAACCATGTGTACTTTGGCCTTGTGTATGTGATAAATAATTCAACAATGCAAAGACAAACATATGATAGCAAGTCTAATAGACGTCACATGATTCACCATTGATGCAAGGCCAAGTAGCAAATGATTCATCGTTAGGATAAAATGCTTTACTTGACATGATTAACCATTGATGCAAGGCCAATTTGCAAATGATTCACCTTCGGGATAAAATTCTTTGCTTTTATTAATAATATCTTACCTTTAAGAACATTGATCATGAATAAAAATATATTTTATGGGTGATAAGAAGAATTATAAAATTATCATTTATTATTTGATCAAAAGTCATGTCAAATTGGAAAAAAAATCAATGCCTCCCGGTGGTAAGCCCACTTTGCACTATGGTAAAACATAACAAATAAATCCCATTCCAAGCATGAAGGAGGATTGGTAGTGGGTTTCCCAGGTAACTCCCATCTTACCAAGAAAGAGAATCATATAAATTTTTAGCAAGGAATGTGATCATGATGATATTCGAAACATGCATAAAATGGTCATATTTAGATGCAATCTTTGATAACTATGGAGGATAACAATTGTGTAAGTCTTATAAAATATTGAAGTGATATTTTTAAAACCCATATCAAAAATACAAAAGATCTAAAATAGTTCATTATAATTTATCTTTATGACCCAGAGAGACTTAGAATACAATGGAGATGAGTTAGAATTATTTATGTAACTTGTCTTCAATTTACAAAATATGTAACTTCCATTATTAGCAACTATGATTAGGCTAACAGCTATGCATGTCTCACAAAATATTGAAATGATATTCTTAATACCTAAATAAAATAATTCAGAAGATAAAAAAGAGGGCATTATCTTTAAAGCGAGAACATAATATAAGGAAAGAAAACCAAATAATACTCTTCATCTCATTATAAATCAATAGAGAAGAGTTGAATAATCTATGCCTCAAGTTTTCTTAAAATTTGGTTCTTCACAAGAAAAACGGTCTTAGGAAATAGATGGAGTCCAAAGTGGAAACGGTCAACAAAAATTTAGTGAGAGAGAAAAACAATATTTGAAATATTGCTCAAATATTTTGCTTCATGACGAAATGATCTATGGAAGGTACTTTGTTTTAGAATGGGAAGTTGTGCATTAAGCGTCCTTTATATAATTTTTTTCATGTTTATAGTGGGCACAAGATCATTCTTGTAGTTAAGGATTCCTTGGGGTGGATGGTAAAGTGGTATTAACTATTCTACTTTTTTGGGCCCCTTCTCTTTCTGGTTTCTCCCTATATTGTGGTTTCATTTAGCTTGTATGGTTATTCCTCTTGTGGCCTGGTGGCCTTGTTTCCTTCAATGTTTCTCATTTGTTCTTTCATTTCTAAATTATTTTTTTGTAAAGGGTTCCTCGTCCCTTCAAAATCTATTTTTACCTAATCTAATTATATATATATATATATATATATATATATATAATATTAAACAATATTGTAGTCAAGTTTTAGGTATATGATTCCTATAGGAAAATTGACATTTTCCCATTCAATGCAAGTAATATTGAGCTTAAACATTTTAATACCTCTATATAAATGGATATCTAACCATTTAATGGAAGATAACAAAAATTGTTTGTATGAAAACGGGCGTATACCAATTCTAATCATTGTAATACAAGAAATATTGAACTTATTATTTTTAATAACTCGTGAAGGCTATGAGAATGGGAACTTTTCCATTATGAAACAAGCTACATTTTATCTATGTTCTTATTTTATGATTCCAATAATGAGAACATGCATTTTCTCATTAAATGCATCATTTAATATTTCTTAGCTCGAAATATGAGATCACCCCGGCCTGTAAGTTAAGAATATCAGGTCACCCGCCCAACTCATCCTACGCAACTTTCCTAACCATCTAGGTTTGTGCAACTAGGCCGCACCAACTCAAAAAATAAGTAACCATGCTTAGGTCCTTCTGCTTTGGGCTGCCTATATTTCGTAAAAATATAGATAATTATATAGATATACACATAGACATGATTCACCTGCATTGAATGATTTCCCATTTTATGCATGTAGTTATATAATTTTTACAAGGGTATGATTTTGATGAGAATTTGAAACATACTAGAAACAGTCATATATAGATTCATCCTTTTATAACTATGGAGTATAATACTATGCGAGTCTTACAAAAGATTGAAGTGATATTCTTAAAACACATATCAAAAATACAAAAGATAAAATATCTATGCTTTGGAAAGCTAGATGATATGTGTTTAAAATATGGAAAGCTAAATCATATTACAAAAGAAAGAAAGCTAGATGATATTATTCATCTCATAATATATCAATAGAGAAGATTTTGAGGTATATCTTAAACTTATCTTCATTTTTTTTTTTTTTTAAATTCTTCTATGAGTCATTCTTCTTTCATGATTTCTATATGTTAAATGGGCATTTTCCCAATTAAAAAAAAAGTAATATTTATCTTCCATACACCTCTTCTAAACAACCATTTATCTTCTATGTTTTATATGAGATAAAAATGCCAACAATTCTTCTATGATTATTATTTGAGAATGGTCATATGGCCATTCTAAACATCTATTCTTCTTCGTCTATTCTTCTACATTTTCTATACGAGAATGGGCATCTGCCCATTTTGAATGGGCTTGACATGAAGATGAATATTACTTTGTTTTACAATGGGTCACTCCTCATTTTGCAATGGAAGAAATGTTTCAAAACAATTACCTTTAATTAATAAATAAACTATGTTAAACAAACAATAAAGAACCAAAACGACACAATTAAATACAAAAGACACAATGCTTAGTCCAGCCAAAATGATTCGGTTCAATATATCCCACCCATTCTAAAACTAAATCTTAGAACAACATAAGGCTTGATCTCTCTTGTTACACTTGGCTCCGCCATACGCGATTATTTCAACCACAAACGATAATAACAATTATAAATAAAATAATAAAACTACATAAGGCTCATGTGGTTCATCTGTTTTCCTCCTCATGAATATGAATAAGGACTTGGGACAAAAAAATTACATTAAAAAATGTTTACCATGCTCATAAGAAAAAAATTATCTATGTTGGAAAAAGGCATTTTAGGATCACACTTTCAAGAGGTGAAGCGATCAAAGAAAAGAGAAATTATTTTAAGACAAGCTCAGAATTGATGAAAAGATTCATCTTTTTTATTTGATGAAAATTCATTCAAAAATGATATTTTCATTGCCGTATAGCTCTTGAAAAATTACATCTAGCTGAAAAGGTACAGGGTTGCATAACATAGAGTGGACAAGGAAACTGACACGTACAAAATCAAGTGATTTGTATTACTACATAAGGCTCATTTGGTTCATTTGTTGCCCACCACATGAATATGGATAAGGAATTGGGCCAACGAAAATTACATTTAAAAATGTTTACCATACTCAAAAGAAAAGCATATGTTTACAATGCTATGAAGAAAAAATTATCTATGCTGGAAAAAGGCATTTCGAATCACACTTTCAATAGGCGAAGTGATGCTCGAAAAGAGAAATTATTATTAAAACAATTTCAAAATCGATTAAAAGATTCATATTTTTTTATTTGATGAAAATTCATTACAATTTGATTTAGAAAGTGTCAATTTCCTTATCCACTCTATGTCATTCAACTGGTGTGGAGGTGGAAGATGTGACAAGTGGATCTAGATAGGCAACATTCAGAGCCCTTGGATATTATCAAACTGAATGAAATTGGCTTTTTTCATACCCGAACATGCTTTCAAATGATTGAGATCGGTGCATTTTTTTGGAGCACAAGATTGAGAGATGAAACTCTAATGCATCCCATATATTAATATTACATGGTGGGACAAATGCATTAAATGAATAATTCCTCGCTTATCTTTATGGTGGAGAATTGGAAGCAGGAGATCATGCTCCAACAATATTATAAATTTCTAACTACACCTCCAGGTGCATACCCTCTACGATTTTATGTTCTTTTTATTATAGTCATTATGTATATGTTAATTCTTAACAATGTTTACTTTGTTCAAATATTAAGATGTACATCCTTCATATAGTTTACTCCTAAAAGTTCTTTTCATGTTATAGAATATATGTAAACAAAAGTTAGAAGTTTAATTAGAAGAATAGAGTTAAAATTTCTCCATTCTCACAACTTTTATAGATTTCTTAAAATGATTAAGTTCAATATTGCTTGGGTATATTCCCATTCTCATATAGATATCATAGAAGATGAACACAAAAAAATTAAATATGTTTCAGAATATTTAGAGGTATTAAAATGATTGAATTCAATATTGGTTGTAGTTGAATGTTTACAATGGGCATATGCCCATTATCAAACAAACAAAATTAAATATGTTTTAGAATATTTAGAGGTATTAAAAGGATTAAATTCGATATTGGTTGTAGTTGAATGTTTACAATGGTCATATGCCCATTTTCGAACAAACAAACATTTCAATACTTGTAAATATTCACTTTGATTTAGAATGGGAAGTAGCTGAATTCTCACATCCTTTGTATTGTATTAAATGGATAGATGCCCATCTTGAGCGGTATAAAACCCTTCACCATCAATGTGACAATTGGCTCATGAACAGGTTATCAAGTATTTTTAAATTCTAATATTCTTTTTACTTCTCAATATTAGTTTGAATAGATTTGATAAATATATATTAATTTCAATTTTTATGTGCATATACAACTAGAGAATATACACAAAATATATGTAAATAAATAGGTTAAAATATTAAACCTTTTCATTTGTCAATATTAGTTGGAATCAATTTGACAAATATATCCTTATTTTAATATTTATGTGGAGATATAAATTGGAGAAAATATAGAAAATCTACAACCGACAAATATGTGTAAATAAATAGGTAAAAAAATTTGAAATATTATTATTGTATTTGAAATATGTACAAATTAATAATGATGTTTAATAATGAATTTATATTTCCCAATTTCTAACTTTTGTATCTAAAGAGTTTTACCGAATTGCATTCTCATGGTCTACATTGGATATAGATGTCAATGTATAAAAAAACTTGATTAAAGTGTTTGTGCATCCTTTGTTTTGTTGTGGTATGGATCATTGTGAAAAATAGAGACATATTTATTAAATATTTGGAAACAATTTGGAAAACAGTAGAATTTCCATACAAATGTGAAACTACAATTGTAGTTAATGTAATCGATAAAGGAGTTCTTGAAGAAATTTTTTGGTGTCTCCAAAGGTTTCACAAAGACTTTAAAATCAATAAGTGGCTTATGTTATCATTGTTTACAAAACTATATGTGGAAGGGGTTGTGGATGATGTAAGAGACATCTTAAAGGGATGATTTCTATTTCAAAAACAATGGACCAAATTAATATATAAAATTGTGTTTATTACATTGTTCTAGTTCTTTTTCCCATTTTCCATTTGAAGTAATGTTATTGATGGTTATTAGTATGTAGTCCTCAAAATGTGTTTATTACAATTTGTTAATTCTTCTTCATATTTCATCCAAATGATGTGATTAGAATATAATGATCAAATCTAGCTTTAACAAAAAGGTTTATAAAAATATCTAGTTTTTGATGAAAAGAAGTTATTGGTTTTGGAGGTGGAAATTTGAATGCATTATAGAAAAAAATTCACACTTAATATGTACATGGTTAAATCATGGGGGTTCACACCCAAATATATGTCGGTCTTTAGAAACATTTAAAAAACAAATAATGAACTTGATTGAGTCTATATAGATAAATTTAGTATTTTTGTTTTTTTTCTCATAAAAATTCATTAATATTGGATTTATTACCATCATTTTATGCAAAAAAATAAAAATTGTGACTTGTAGTATCTTATAAAAACACATTTCCATGATTGCTGATCTTCATTGAGTTTACTTATTACTATTATGTTGACTAATAAATATAAATTAATTAAGTTTATTTCTCTTCCTATTTCACAAATCTGCTAGGTGGGAGGAATTGGTCGTTCCTACTTAAGTTTCACATAATGGAAACACCCCCACCGTAAAAACCCAAAATCACACACACGAACAACACAAGTAAAAGACAGGATAATTTTTTTGACTTGCTTGACACATAACACGACACAACATGTCGTCACCAAATTACTGACCAACTCTAGGAACCACTTGTTACGGGGATGACCACAAGGTCAACACGGAAACATTCACACCCAAAAAGGATAATACACTTTTTTTTTTTGACAAGACAACATAGAATTCCAAACACGAGAACACTCTAACAAATAGGGCCAACCACAATGAGATATTTTTGAGGGTTATTTATCTTAAAAGACATCTTGCTGATTCTTAGCTTACGTTTTCAAGGAGGCCCAAGATATGATTCATACAATTCATCTTACCAAGCTAAGTTTATTCTTTTGACCTTTGAGTAATCATCCTTAAATATTCTCTATTATGACATTTATTTGCTTAATTCGTCTATTTAGAGAAAGGGGTAATTTTAATTCCACAAGGCCATCTATTTACACTTACGCTACTAGAACTTGTTCATGCCCATATGACAACATGGGTTTGCGTTCAAAATTATTACGAGAAGAAAGACAAGGCACCTTGGAAAAAGGTTAGAGGAAGAAGGTTGAGTTGAAATCATCTTCAAGACCTCATTTGTTGTTACCAAGATTTAATTGAAACTTGAGAACTTAACGAGAATTATTAAAGATTTTACTTAGGCTTTACTAAAAGAGTTTTAAAAAAATAAAACAACTTACCATCCAATGGCTAGGAGATAGATTGCGTGTCGTTTCTAAAGTATTATCTCCTACTTATTAAATCTTATTATCCTCCAGAACTAACCATATATTTCCTTAAGTTCATTTAAGAATTTCACCAAGAAAGGGATAGTGTTCATGAATGTAGCTAGGGATATCAAGTTATATAATGTTACTTAACAAGGGATAGTTTCATCTTTGATCACTTATGGAATTACATGCTCTCAGGTTGGTCACTCTTTATTTGCAATATAAATTTTAGTTTAACTTCTATAAGTATTAAACAACCCATTTTATTTTACTTATAACACACTATTACTAAGTCTTAGAAAGATTTAACTCAACATTTAATCGTAGGGATAAAGTTTAACAATACTCATTTACGAACACAAAAAAAAAAGGTTACATAAACTCTTAGAATACCGATAATCCATTGAGGTCACTCAACAAACGGTAATCCAACTTTCTTATATTTTCCAAGATAGACAGACAATTCAAGGTTCCAAAGTTAAGACGACATAATCCACGATACAATACACTAAGACATTGATCCTCTTCTAAATTTTCCACTAGATGTTATCAATAGTTGAACAATATAAAAATGATTCATGCGAAAAGAACTTCTCAACTGAGGTTGATGTAAAATCTACAACTCTATCCCTCATCTACTCGCAAAAATCCATCTCTGCATAACAAATTTTTCCACAAGAGTCGGTTCGCGAAGGCCCCGAGCAAGATAAGGCTACACAAAACCACCATAAGCGTGATCTAACAACACCACAAAAGGAAGCACTTTATTACAAGAATTGGGTTAAACCTCTAAACAATATCAACACATCAAGTTATAATAAAATCTCTATCATGCCAATCAAAGAAGAAGAAGACCTTGTACTTGAGTTAGGAGTAAAAGCAACGAAAGTATAGCAATCGTATGAGAATGGCCCTTGGCCTATAAGGAGAAAACAAACAATCTAGCAAAAACAGAATTCCCATCAAGTAAGTAATCAACAATAATTACAACATTGAGATTTGATATATATACCAACCATCTAGAAATTTATCAAAGGTACCAACGCATAGGCTAAAATAATATATTTCTAAAAGAACAAGAGTTTCTCGGCCCAAGAAAGGGGAACCACGGGTTTCAAAAATTAACACAAAAAGCCATGTATAATCGAGTTTCAAACCGGATATCAAAATAGAGTATACACACCACATAAGTTTCGAAGCGAAGGCAAAGTATACTAGTTTTGACCATTAACTGCAAAGATTTTCCAATCATCCAAGAAGGGTCAAAGTCTTACAGGCTAGTAGCATACACGCGAGAGAAGAAGGGAGTTCCGTCAAACAAGAGTATATAATAATGTTATCAACAAATTTTTATAACACTAAAGATTTGTAAACCTCCACTACAATACTAATGTTTGGTTAATTTAAAATAAATTACCCATATCCCAAAACAACCATATTTTAAGGCAACCCTTGGTAACACATACCAACCGTCGCACAATAGATACAAACATAATTTCTAAGTGACATTATCAAAACAAAACCTTCCACTTTGTAAATCCATAAGACTATCAAATGAAAGATGAGTTTTCCCTGAAGATTAAACACATTTAAGGAAATTTCCATCACAAAATATTAAGGTAATTACGTGCATAAAAACCGACCAATATTAATTAATAGCGTTAACATTACAAAGGATAAATAATGCAAGTTAGGAAAAATAGAAGAGCGCCATCAACAAAAAGTGCGAGAGGGGATTAGACCAAAACTATTCTAGTGTCAAGCGAGCTACTAGATTCACACAATGAAACCTCAAGATTAGTTGATCCGAAAAGCTAGTTATGGTTCAAGTTGATAGGGATGGTCAAGGTACTTCTTGAGGATGGCCTTAAAAGCCTAGAAACAAGATGAAAGATAATATAAGAGTCTAAAACGTGAGACGGAAAACACATTGCACACAAACCTTTTCATTCTATAAGTTTTAATACAAAACTCTAAGTCAAGCTAGCCCAAGCATTGATCACACTAATCCTACAACCTTCCTTTCTCGATGCAAAAGGTTATCAAGGGACTTCATGAAGCAGCTAACAAAAAAAACGTCAAAGAAAAACTTGGGTGCTAGGGGTTTCATATTTATTGTAAACTTACTTCCATGATATCAAAAATACTAGTTTGATCAACATAATAACTCTGCAACTCAATCAAGAGAAGAATAAATACATAAACAAACAGACGAAGGTCTATCAATCGAGCAAGAGAAACATAACACCGGAGAGAGGGCACACGCATCCTTTCGACCAACATCATGACAACGATAAAAGCTAAAACAAGAAGAAACAAGAAGAAAGGGGGAATCTCCCATCATGACATCAACCGATGATCAATGCAAGGAAAAAGTGGTCGATTTCACAATAATTTTAAATAAAATAATAGTAGAAAAGTGTAGAAATATCTTGCCTTTTTCTCTAGATTCAATAGGTTTCATGGACACCGCCCGGACCAACAACAACAACCCAAGCCTAATTCCATTTTCTTCAAGCTCATTGGGCGCCCAAACATTGACCATCTTCACGTTGGCACAGGTAGGAGTTCACGGCCAGGGTGGGTGGTCTACAATACTTGCCAACATCCTCCCAACGCGTGTCAAAAGGGAAAGTTACAGCGGAACATGGACATCCATCGAGCACAATGGAAAATCCACTTTTGGAGCCCATTTAAGAAGCTGGAAATAAAATTTGGTCTCCTATTTATCACTTTATGAGACATGGCATGCAAGTGCGCCTTGTTATAGCGCCAAACTATGTCTCAGATTGATTCACATGGCATTATCAATAATCTCTACAAGAACATTTTCCTTTTTTTTTTAAAGAGATGGAACCGCTTTGCATCTCTCACAACAATTTGCTTTGCAGCTGTGATCTAGGACAAACACAGTGCGGTGTGGCGGTCAACACATACATTAAGGTTCTTGACAACTCGAGAGTTGTCCCACAGGAAGGCTTAACAATCCAAATGCAATTGCCATCTTCTCACTATGGTGGCGAGAGGAATACTTTTACTTTCCCGTTCACTCGGTGACATGCTCTAAATCTGAAAGATATCATGTTACCTTCATCTCCCAAGGTATTTTCTCCAACATTGCATAGATCTTTTGTGCCTGTGGGTGTGATCTATCACCTACACAAAAAGCATGCACCATTTTATGGCCTTTAATCCAACTACAACCAAGTTTCTTTTTAATTCCTCTATCCTTCATCAATCTCCTAAGAAGTTCATAATTGCAAAGCAAATTGTGCTTCATGAATACTCTGATATGAAACAGATCCGCCTCCATGAGATCCTCTTCCATGAGTTACATCGTAAAACAAGTAAGGTCTCAGTAGAGAATCTTTGCAAATAAATTTCATCAGGTCTCCTGGTAACACTCTCACTGTCACATAGTCGATTTTGATAAAAATATCTTGAAGGAGAAACCCGAATCTGAGGATGCATTCGATCTGCAGAGCAGAGAAAACAACAAAGTTGGACAACTGCTTGGTGGAGGTGCTCACAAAGGCTTCGACTATACTTCAACATGCCTGCTGCACTGGCTAGTGTATCTGCTTATCTACGAGAAGATATCTAAGCTAATCATCATTTTTACTTCATAAGGAAAGTAGTGACCTCAAGAAGAAATGTGCAGCTACCATTCTCTTGTTCTTCGCTATTTTTGGCGGAAGAAAACAACTTTGAAAATACAAGTTGAAGAGATTCAACTTGGAACCCGAAATGACTGTTGCAAGTCACTGCTGTGGATCCTTGACAAGAACACACCTCGCAGCACCCAATGAAAGTGGAGGTAACACGCCTGTTTCACTAGCTTGAAGCTCCATCTAAAACCGCGCACGTGGGGAGGGACCAGGAAGAAAAAAAATGCCATGACAGAGATTTTTCTGGCCTCTCTACCCACGCAACCAGGAAGAACGCCTCTCACATGCCTACTTCACTAGCTATCATGTCAAACCAGACTGTGCCCATACGCATTGAATGAAAGGATCAAAAAGAGATCCAGGTGAAGAAAAATAGGCCTCCACCGACTCCATCTCTCTCACGCAAGGTAGAAAAAACGTGATGGTCATTACAGTCTGCAGGTTGGGTGGTTGGGAGGAGACTAATGTCATCCACGTGCAAACAAGACCTGCGAAGGACCTGGTCGGCCAAGGTGGCAGTGGAGGGTAGGTGCAAGCAAATTAATAGATATAAAACTACACAGTCCTCACCTTCAAAGGCGCCACCACCCAACCTCTCTCCCCTTCCACGAACCAAGGCTGGAAAAGACAACAAACGTGCCTGAATTCCTTGAAAAGGTTTTAATATCTATTAGAACTTTTAACAACAAAATTCATTACGCATTACACCGATCAAAAGCATGATAAGCTCACTAGACGAAAGTTAGAAATGACCCTCGGAAACAAAAGCGCACTTACGACAGAACGAGATGGCGAGACAAAGTGAAAGAAGGGAAGAAACTATACCAAGATAACTACGCGATAAGGTCAAAGTCACCTGACGATAAAAAAGGGAGCTCAAAAAAAAATGTTCAACGAAAAGCAATGGGGGCAAGGTGGCGTAAACGGAAGTCGATGCCCAACGTGGCATTACATTTTCCTCCCCTTAAGAAAGCATCGTCCTTGATGCAACATAACACAGTGGAAAAGGAATGGTACACAAAAAAGAATAGGTAAAGGAGAAAGTACACCCTATGGTTTAAAATTTTAGTTGGTTAAAGCACGGCCATAGGGTAGCCTTAGGAACATTTGGTATAAATTTTAACTTTCAATGTTCTATGAAGATTGGCAGTTCCCTCTTATTTATTTTTTTCATTAGTTCCTTTCCATTAGCATTATTCTTAGTTTAATTTCTTTTAAAATTTCATCATTGAAGAGTTTTGGTTTATTCCTTATTATGAGTGCCCACATGAAGCTGGTAACACAACACCCTATCAGGTTCAAAAGACACTATAGATTCACAAGCACACAAGTATATACTTCAAGATTGTATTACACCACAAAAGGTTACTCAAATACGGAATAGAATAGGCACATTTCACAAAACATAGTACTCATCACACATCAATGACTGACATACAAAATACTAAACCAAAAGAGTACTCTGATCCACGGACATTTCCTCAATTCCACGTATGAGGATTTTCCATGACTCATAAAAATACATGCACATAGGGTCCACAAGGGCATTAATGACATAACCACAACATCACAACACATATCCATCTGACATGAGTAACACATACATCAAAATACCACTACCAAAACATCACAATTACTCAACATATATCCTGAAACATCAACCATACGGACATAAATATCATAAGCCTCCCTCAAAATCTTATGCCTCCCTCAAACTCTTATGCCTCCCTCAAGCTCTTAAGCCTCCCTCAAACTCTTATGCCTCCCTCAAGTCTCTTATGCCTCCCTCAAACTCTTATGCTTCCCTCAAACTCTTATGCCTCCCTTAAGGAGGCCGGTTGACCCTATGGCCTAAGACACATAGATTTCGAACACTCCTAACCCAAGTGACATAATAACACGTGGTTCAACAACCCGCTAGTTATTTGTAACTCCTTGGGGCATACCCCTATACAACGAAGCGGGTCCATAGGTCCAACCATTCCATGGTGCATCCCATGACCCTATTCCACACATCACGACAATAGAACCAGCACAACAATCCAATCAAAGTGCCAAGTGGCAAAGTACAAGCCTTGGGCAAGGCGGTAAAATCTTAAAATTTTAAAAGAAGATCCAAAACCAAGCAAAATAAATGGCCAAATAGCCATAGTTAGTGTCAAAATCCACATGTTAGTGCCAAAACCAAGGAAATGCCCAAAATTGTAAAGCATGGCAATCAAGAAAAGTTCTTTGGTCCTTACGAATAAAGTAAAAAAACTCAATTTACTGAATAAAATCAACTTATAATAATGTCACATTATGATAACTTTGTGGCATTATCTAGCCACCAAAGGGGTACTCAACGAGTTGCTAACACTCGGAACATCGAGCCTCTACCGCAAAATACATATCAATAATACAATTTCATCACCTCTATCTGAATCATCCCGCCACCACTTCTACAAGGCTAAACATAGTCATAGATACACTAAGGTTGTACCCATAAAACAACCACATAAAGAGAGAGAGAGAGGAGCACATTCCACCATCTACTAAGCCTAAGGTTGGCTCTATTGATTGGTCAACTATACACCTTTCCTCACTCTAAAACACACACTTTACCAATTCGCTTTAGGGTCGGTTAGTGTAAGGTTCACAACATAACATACAACAACATCACTAACATAATGGTCACACACACATAACTACCATAACGTCTTACATATGGTACATATACAGAGGTAGATCATGATCATACATTCACTAAGTGTAACACATCACTTTATCACATTCGCACCCAAAGTGCAATCACCATACGATAGGGTTCATACACTCACCGTATGACCCTAAATCACAACATGAAGCATTACATATTACACACATCATACTTATGATGAACATAGTAACACCACAACATAATATCCATTCTTTACCTAACAAGGTGGTACACACATTTCTTCAAAACATGGTAAAAACATCATGATACAACTCATTTATTTTAACATCAATCTAGTCATACAACACATTGATACACTTACATATCACAATACGCCACAATGTTCCAACACTCCGTCATCCACATTAGAATTCTTTTCACACATCATAAGCAGTAATTCACACATCAAATATTCATAGAATCCACATGAAGGAGAGAGAATACTCCCATCCCCAACATATCAACATGATCACAAACACGCACAAAGTGACATACACATCATGTGCGTTCACAATATCACAATTACGACATGGATCACATCACGCTTAAAGCACATTACTCTTCCAATATCTACCACCATCATGCAACAACATCATCTCAATGTAACACTATCATGTACACCATCATCATCATGTAATACCATCATAACTCCAATTTGGCCCATAGGTTCGAGATCATGAACCTATGCTCTGATACCAAGTGTAACGACCCAAAAATCACACACACGAACAACACAGTAAAAGACAAAGTATAATTTATTTTTTGAATTTCTTCGACACATAACAAAACACAACATGTCATCACCAAGTTACAACCAACTCTAGGAACCACTTGTTACGGGGATGACCACAAGGTCAGCACGGAAACGTTCACACCCAAAAGGATAATACACTTTTTTTTTTTTTGACAAGACAACATAGAAGTCCAACCACAGAACACTCTAACAAATAGGGCCAACCACAATGAGATATTCTTGAGGGTTATTTATCTTAAAAGACATCTTGCAATTCTTAGCTTACGTTTTCAAGGAGGCTCAAGATATGATTCATACAATTCATCTTACCAAGCTAAGTTTATTCTTTTGACATTGAGTAATCATCCTTAAATCTTCTCTATTATGACATTTATTTGCTTAATTCGTTTATTTAGAGAAAGGGGTAATTTTAATTCCACAAGGCCATCTATTTACACTTACGCTACTAGAACTTGTTCATGCCCATATGACAACATGGGTTTGCGTTCAACATTCTTAAGAGAAGAAAGACAAGGCACCTTGGAAAAAGGTTAGAGGAAGAAGGTTGAGTTGAAATCATCTTGAAGACCTCATTTTTGTTACCAAGATTTAATTGAAACTTGAGAACTTAACTAGAATTATTAAATATTTCACTTAGGCTTTACTAAATGATTTTTAAAAAAATAAAACAACTTACCATCCAATGGCTAGGAGATAGATTGCGTATGGTTTCTAAATTGTTATCTCCGCTTATTAAATCTTATTATCTTCAGAACTAACTATAGATTTCCCTTAAGTTCATTTAAGAATTTCACCAAGAAAGGGATAGTGTTCATGAGTGTAGTTAGGGATATCAAGTTATATAATGTTACTTAACAAGGGATAGTTTCATCTTTGATCACTTATGGAATTACTTGCTCTCAAGTTGGTCACCTCTACACTAATTTATTTGCAATATAAATTTTAGTTTAACTTCTATAAGTATTAAACAACCCATTTTATTTTACTTATAACACACTATTACTAAGTCTTAGAAAGATTTAACTCAACATTTAATCGTAGGGATAAAGTTTAACAATACTCATTTACGAAAACAAAAAAAAGGTTACATCAACTCTTAGAATACCGATAATCCATTAAGGTCACTCAACAAGCGGTAATCCAACTTTCTTATATTTTCCAAGATAGACAGACAATTCAAGGTTCCAAAGTTAAGACGACATAATCCACGATACAATAAACTAAGACATTGATCCTCTTCTAAATTTTCCACTAGATGTTATCAATAGTTGAACAATATAAAAAGGATTCATGCAAAAGAACTTCTCAACTGAGGTTGATGTAAAAATCTACAAGTCTATCCCTCATCTACTCACAAAAATCCATCTCGCAACAAATTTTTCCACAAGAGTCGGTTCGCGAGGCCGAGCAAGATAAGGCTACACAAAACCACCATAATGTGATCTAAAGCAACACCACAAAAGGAAGCACTTTATTACAAGAATTGGGTTAAACCTCTAAACACTATCAACACATCAAGTTATAATAAAATCTCTATCATGCCAATCAAAGAAGGAGAAGACCTTGTACTTCAGTTAGGAGTAAAAGCAACGAAAGTATAGCATCGTATGAGAATGGCCCTTGGCCCTATAAGGAGAAAACAAACAATCTAGCAAAAAACAGAATTCCCATCAAGTAAGTAATTAACAATAATTACAAGATTGAGATTTGATATATATACCAACCATCTAGAAATTTATCAAAGGTACCAACACATAGGCTAAAATAATATATTTCTAAAAGAACAAGAGTTTCTTGGCCCAAGAAAGGGGAACCACGGGTTTCAAAAATTAACACAAAATCCATGTATAATCGAGTTTCAAACCGGAAATCAAAATAGAGTATACACACCACATAAGTTTCAAGCGAAGGCAAAGTATACTAGTTTTGACCATCATCCAAGAAGGGTCAAAGTCTTATAGGCTAGTAGCATACACGCGAGAAGAAGAAGGAGTTCCGTCAAACAAGAGTATACACAATAATGTTATCAACAAATTTTTATAACACTAAAGATTTGTAAACCTCCACTACTAAATACTAATGTTTGGTTAATTTAAAATAAATTACCCATATCCCAAAACAACCATATTTTAAGGCAACCCTTGGTAACACACAATCGATGTCGCACAATAGATACAAACATAATTTCTAAGTGACATTATCAAAACAAAACCTTCCGCTATGAATACATAAGACTATCAAATGAAAGATGAGTTTTCCCGAAGATTAAACACATTTAAGGAAAATTTCCATAACAAAATATTAAGGTAATTACGTGCATAAAAACCACCAATATTAATTAGTAGCCTTAACATTACAAAGGAGAAATAATGCAAGTTAGGAAAAATAGAAGAGTGCCATCAACAACAATTCCTAGAGGGGGATTAGACCAAAACTATTCTAGTGTCAACGAGTGCCGGATTAGCACAATGAAACCTCGAGCTTAGTTGATCCGAAAAGCTAGTTATGGTTCAAGTTGATAGGGATGGTCAAGGTACTTCTTGAGGATGGCGTTAAAAGCCTAGAAACAAGATGAAAGATAATATAAGAGTCTAAAAACGCGAGACGAGAAAACACATTGAACACAAACCTTTTCATTCTACAAGTTTTAATACCAAAACTCTAAGGTAGCTAGCCCAAGCATTGATCACACTAATCTTACAACCTTCCTTTCTTGATGCCAAAAGGTTATAAAGGGACTTGCGAAGGAGCTAAAAAAAAAGCGTCAAAGACAAACTTGGGTACTAGGGGGCTTCATAGTTATTGTAAACTTACTTCCATGATATCAAAATACTAGTTTGATCAACATAATAACTTGCAACTTAGTCGCAGAGAAGAATAAATACATAAAAAATGACGAAGGTCTATCACTCGAGCAAGAGAAACATAACACCCAGAGGAGAGGGCACACGCATCCTTTCGACCAACATACCGACAACGATAAAAGCTAAAACAAGAAGAAACAAGCGAAAGGGAATCTCCCATCACGACATCCAACCGATGAGATCAATGCAAAGAAAAAGTGGTCCGATTTCACAATAATTTTAAATAAAATAACAGGAGAAAAGTGTAGAAATATCTTGCCTTTTTCTCCGATTCAATAGGTTTCATGGACACCACCCAGGACCAGCAACAACAACCCAAGCCTAATTCCATTTTCTTCAAGCTCGTTGGCAAACATTGACCATCTTCACGTTGGCACGTGGTAGGATTTCACACTAGGGTGGGTGGTCTAAAATACTTTCCAACATCCTCCCAAGGCGTGTCAAAAGGGAAAGTTACAGAGAACATGGACATCCATCCAAAGACAATGGAAAATCCACTTTTGGAGCCCATTGAAGAAGCCAGGAAAAAAATCTGGTCTCTTATTTATCACTGCAGACACTGCACAAGATCGCGCTTATTATAAGCGCCAAAATATGTCTGCAGATTGCTTCACATGGCATTACCAATAAGCTCTACAAGAACATTTTCCTTTTTTAAAGAGATGGAACCTCTTTGCATCTCTCACAACAATTTGCTTTGCAACATTCTAGGACAAAACCTAGTGCGGTGTGGCAGATCAACGCATACATTATGGTTCTTGACAACTCGAGAGTTGTCCCATGGGAAGGCTTAACAATCCAAATGCAATTGCCAACTTCTCACTATGGTGGTAGAGGAATACTTTTACTTTCCCATTCACTCGACATACATGCTCGAATCAGAAATATATCCCTGCTACCTTCATCTCCCAAGACTTTTCTCCAACATTGGATAGATCTCTGTGCTGTGGGTGTGATCTATCACCTACACAAAAGCATGCACCATTTTATGGCCTTTAATCCAACTACATCCAAGTATCTTTTTAATTCCTCTATCCTTCATCTATCTCCTAATAAGTTCATAATTGCAAAGCAAATTGTGCTTCATGAATACTCGATATGAAACAGATCCGCTCCATGAGATCCTCTTCCATGAGTTACATCGTAAAACAAATAAGGTCTCGAGAGAGAATCTTTGCAAATAATTTCATCAGGTCTCCTGGTAACACTCTCACTGTCACATAGTCGATTTTGATAAAAATATCTTGAAGGAGAAACCCAATCGAGAGGATGCATTCGATACGTAAGCAGAGAACAACAAAGTTGGACAACTCTGCTTGGTGGAGGCGCCACAAAGGCTTCGACTATCTGCAACATGCCCGCTGCCCGGCTAGTGTATACTGCTATCTCTGAGAAGATATCTAAGCTAATCATCCTTTTTTACTTCATAAGGAAAGTAGCAACCTCTAAGAAGAAATGTGCAGCTACCATTCTCTGTTCTTTGCTATTTTTGGCAAGAAGAAAACAACCTGAAAATACAAGTTGAAGAGATTCAACTTGGAACCCAAAATGACCTATTGCAAGTCACTGCTGTGGATCCCTGACAAGAACACACCTCGCAGCACCCAATGAAAGTGGAGGTAACACGCCTGTTTCACTAGCTTGAAGCTCCACCTAAAACCGCGCGTGTAGGGGAGGAAACAGGAAGAAAAAAATTCCATGACAGAGATTTTTCTGGCCTCTCTACCCATGTAACCAGGAAGAATGCCTCTCACACACCTACTTCACTAGCTATCATGTCAAACCATCTGCGCCCATACACATTGAATGAAAGGATCAAAAAGAGATCTAGGTGAAGAAAAACAGCCTCCACCATGACTCCATCTCTCTCATACGCAAGGTATAAAAACGTGATGGTCATTTACAGTCTACGAGGTTGGGTGGTTGGGAGGAGAATAATGTCATCCATGTGCAAATAAGACCTGCGAAGGACCTGGTCGGCCAAGGTGGCAGTGGAGGGTAGGTTCAAGAAAATTAATAGATATAAAACTACGCATTCCTCACCTTCAAAGGCGCCACCACCCAACCTCTCTCCCTTCCACGAACCAAGGTGGAAAAGACAATAAACGTGCCCAAATGCCTTGAAAAGGTTTAAATATCCACTAGAGATTTTAACAACAAAAGTCATTACGCATTACACCGATCAAAAGCATGATAACCTCGGTAGACGAAAGTTAGAAATGACCTCGAAACAAAAAAGCGCACTTACGAAAAAACGAGATTGTGAGACAAAGTGAAAGAAGGAAGAAACTATACCAAGATAACTCCGCGATAAGGTCAAAGTCACCCGACGATAAAAAAGGAGCTAAAAAAAAACGTTCAACGAAAAGCAATGAGCGAAAGGTGGTAAACGGAAGTCGATGCCCAATGGGGCATTACACCCACTACTGGTTTGTTTTTGTATGGTGTAAAGAGAGAGATGGCTTTCTTTGGAGGCATCACAAGGCTCGCATACACATCATTTTCCCGATTAAATTTGCTTTCGTATGTAAATCCATTGAAAGGTTTGTAGGAAAGGTGTATGTGACCACTTCGGTGAGGGATAGGGTGACTCCGAGGTGGCATCCTATTTTGTTTCTCGAATTCTTTTTGTATGGAGGAATAATATGGAAGTCAAGGAAATTTCTCTTCATTTTATCAAACCCCGACATTGATTTAAGTTGGACGAAGCATTCAAGGATTTTATCCTAGCTCAATTGCTTCCAGGATGTGGATAAGGAATGGATTTCTTTAGGTGATGCTAGGCATGTCAATGTTGTGTTGTCATCAAGGAATGCGAGCTTATCAAATTTATGGTAGATGATCATAGGTGTGCTCATCGGGATTTCTAGTGGTAAAATAATCAAGAAATTGGATTTGTAAGATATTTTGACACCATTGGTTTTGGATTCATAGATTGAGGAAAGGTTTCACAAGAATTTGTAGTTTCATACAAATTTTTGCTTAAGAATGCTCGGCTAGTGGGACTAGTGGGATTTGTTGGTGGTAGGAAGAAGGCGTAACCTAGTCATCATGCGCTGATAATGTGGATGTCATTTAGTTAGATTATTGAATGTTTTTCTTCTATGGGTTCATTTTTTGTATGTAATCATCGTATGTTGTTTGCTTCGGTTGCTGTCGCACGGTTTGCAAGATTTTGTATCTTTGTTAATTTGGGTAGGTCATTGGGGGTGTTATATGTTTGGATGTATGTAGGTGGGATCCTCCAATCCCCGATTGTAAGCTCTAGTCAAAAGCATTAATTGGATTGGTTTTTGTAGTCTATCTCATAACAATATATTAAAATTGATTTTTTTATAGAATATTTCTTAGAATTCATTTATTACGATCATTTTATGTTGTAAATATCTCATAACACATTTCCTACCTTAATTCTATGCAAATAAATCCACATTATAATTAAACATTTGTCACACAAATATATATGATCAAAATATGTAGAATATACAACACTCAAATGTGCATTACCCCATAGTTTAAATAAATCACATCTAAATTTTTATTTCTTTCTATATTGAGTTTATTTTTCTTCTATGATTTTTATATGAGAATGGGCATATTCACCAATACAAGATAAGTTTGTTTGTTTTTATGAGAATGGACAGGGGTTCATTTTAAGAAGACCCTTCGATAAATTACTTTCTAAACATTGGTGAATCTCAAAAATTGAGTTTCGAATCATTGGCGAATATCTGAAAAAATGTTGTTTAAAGGTGATTTCCAGAGAGAATTTTTTCCTCTTTTGCAAATTTGTTCGGGTAGTTTTTTCTGAAGTTTCCATTAGGTGAAAATTTGTTCAGATAGGTTGGTAGGGGGTTGGGTGGTGAGGGTTAGATGACCAAGGGTTGGGTGACTATTTCGCGGGTGGGATTGAACGATTGAGGGTTGGGTGGGAGTGATGGATGGGTGAGGGTTGGGCGGTCGAGGTTGGATGGGGTTGGATGGGTGAGTGGTTGGATGGCTAAGGGTTGGACGGGTGAGGGATTAGATACGTAAGGGTTGGACGGTGGGTTGGATGGGTGAGGGTTGGACGGGTGAGGGTTGGATGGTGGGTTGGAAGGGTTGGATGGCTAAGGGTTAGATAGGTGAGGTTAGATGGCTAAGGGTTGGATGGCTAAGGGTTGGATGGCCAAAGGTTAGATGGTGGGTTGGACGGTAGGTTGGACGAGTGAGTGGTTGGACGGCTTAGGGTTGGATGGTTGAGGGTTGTTCATGTGGGTTGGATAGACTAGGGGTTTGAATGCTAAGGGTTAGACATGTGGGTTGGTCGGAGGTGAGGGTTTGGACGATTGAGATTTGAGGGGTTGGATGGCTAAGGGTTGGGTAGGTGTGATGGATGACAAAGCATTGGTCGGCTAATGGTTTGACAAAAGATAGGGTTGGACGCGTAAGGGTTGTGCGGGTGGGTTGGGTGAGTAAGAGTTGGGCCACCACTTGAAGCGAATAATTTTCTACCACGTGTCCTTTGAACCATACATACCCCTATAAATACCCCTTCAAGGTTCAATTATTCACTTTTCTACGAAAATTTCTAGTGCTCTAAGCTCTCCAATCTTCAAACTTCTCCCAAATCTTAGCAATGGATAGCACCACGTTTATTCCTACATACCCAAATTTCAATTTAAAAACCTCATGTGCCCATAGATTGTAGCTCTATTAAGAAAAAAATACACATAAAAGGATTGGGTCAAAAACTCAGAATTTCTTGAGCTTGTGGACATGCCCCATTTTGATATTGATACTTCATTCCTTGATTACCTTCTCACCTCTTACAACGAGAGTGATGGTAAATTTTTTGTTCTCCTCATGCATTCGATACATTGTCAAATTTATTTCTCAATTAAACATGAGGACGTACATCGCTAGTTAAGTGTTTACCACTTGAAAATAAGCCATGGTTACTACAAAGGTTGTTCTTACAAACGAAGAAAATAAAATTTAGAGTCTCATTACAATGGATAGGTTGATGATAATTTTATTTTTTTCAAATTCTTTGCTCTTAACATTACTTGGACCACCAAAGGGACCAATGTTTCTTCTTTATTATTGCATCTCCTCTTAATCATTCGTCAAGAGGCCTTCTTATACTAGGTATTACAAACAAAAATTTTATTGCGTTTGCTTCACTTTTTCAAGAAAGTACTACATTACAAGGAAAATTTGTAGACATTTTGTATTGGTAAGTTCAATATTTATTGGACACTAGCAGAGAAACAATTCGATTAGTGTAGTTATTTGTCCAACAAAATAAAAATAGATATCTCCCATGCTCGCAAAGCTAATCAATCTGCTAAATGCTGGGACTGTATTCTCTTATTTCAATTATATTCTTAATTTTTATTATGAAGTGTACTACGAAATTCTGCAAGATAAAATTCAAACTGCAATCAATGATTAAATTATTGGTCTTACTCTCAAAGAACAATGTAAGTTGGTAACACTTACTTTTCTTGTTTACTTGTTCTAAGGATTTCAAATTCAATATTTTGGATAAAATAAGAATTGTGTGATTTTATTTTGTAGAGAAAATTATAGCTGCAACATCTCATAAGGAGGCGATTACTAGAGGTAAAGCCATTAAGACTTCTTCATCAAAAAGTGACCCCAGTGGTTTGATATGTGCATCACGTTTACCATCACATTTAACTTCATGTAGCGTTATCTTTTTTTATAAATAACTAATTCAAACAATTAATATAGATTATGTATGTACTACTGTATTTTAATATTTCTACTGTTCTTTTATAAATTTATTGTATTAAGAAACTACTGAGTTTGATGATGAAGATCAAACTCATTTCGGGTTTGAAGATCAAAATGTCACAATTGTGTCTCTGTTTACATGCAAGGTATATTATAATGTATAATATATAGCATGTTTTTTTCCTTATAATTTTTAGCATTTAAAAGCACAACCATAATATTCTAACAATTTTTGTTTGCTTCATGCAGGTAATGTGGATTCTGGGAACATTAAAACTGCAAGGAGGCCACCAATACCTCCAACACGTCTAGTCCAAACAAAAAGAAGAACTCTGTAGAAAAGAATATAAGGTTTCCTATAGATTCAATAGGAACAGTTCATCCTACTACCACAAAATTTCCTAGATTGTCACTAGGTG
This sequence comes from Taxus wallichiana var. yunnanensis, assembly GCA_018340775.1. NCBI lineage: Eukaryota > Viridiplantae > Streptophyta > Pinopsida > Cupressales > Taxaceae > Taxus > Taxus wallichiana. The sequence continues at coordinate 1,039,461,650 of CM031242.1, forward strand.
GTATTTTAAGTGTAACAACCACACATAATTTCAATAACATCTCCCTTGACGAGGAGTATTTGGGCTTCAAAATTGGTGATGCAAAAAGGTAGCTATTTTGACATCCATGATATGATTAAATCTACTCCGTCTCAACCACAAAAAAATTTGCATGTAATATAAGGGTGAATCTCCTCATCCTCTAAGAAATGCTCCACAAAATGATGATGAAAAGAAACATTTTATTTTAGAAAATATGATGTCGAGATAGTATGATGGAAACAATTTAAGAGGTTGTAATGTCTCGATCTATATTTGGTGCGGTCATGGGAGAGGAGAGAAATTTTTTGATAAAAGAAATAAATACACGATACCATAATCACGCTAAAAGGAATTAATTGTTCACCGCCATAGAGAGCCAACTAGCATGGAAGGATGTTTTTCTAAACAAATCACGCTTAGGGATTATTTCGTATAGTAATGACTACAATGATGAAATTATAGACATAACGTTGAACAGGTTGGAGAATCTCAATGTCAAGCACATGCTTACTACAATAAATGCAAATGCTGAAAAAGAAAAATATGTTTTGAGTGGACTTTTAGTTTTACATGCAAAATCTTTATCTTATAAGCACTGCAATATATTTTTTCATTTTATCTAATAGACTAAAAATTTAATATTTCTATTTTGCAGGCAAAATATAAAAAAATTAAAGAAATAAGTAGTTGTATTTGAAGCACATTTGAAGAATGTACATAAAATCCTAAATTCATTTGCATAGTTGAAGGAAAAATTGATTGTTATAAATAAACAAAATAATACATTGAGAAGGATAATAAAGGAGAATAAGATGGATCCATAAGTCTTACTTAAGGAAAAGAAAGATGCAAATGCAACACTTTTGTATATAGGAGATGTAGTAAGGGGGAGGAGCTGAATATTATAGGGAATGTCAATACCGCACAACAAGATCCACGAGGCATCGGGAGTTATAATAGATAGCTCTTCATAGATGCAACAGAATCCTCCACCTCTAACGCAATAAAAATAACAAGCCTCACTTGCAACATAAAATAAGATATGTTATTAACGTGCACCATGTGATAGGTGTGTTGTCACAATTCTGACACTAGCGTAGGAATTAAAATATAGTGGCCAGCCCCTTTTAAGTGTTTATCATCGTGTGTATTAGACGTAAGGACAACTATGATTTTGAATCATAGGTAGAAAAGAGGATGACCTCGTAATGTGTCCTTATATTACACAACTTGTCCTGGAAGCTTTGGTATGTTATGACAACCCCATTTTGGAATTGTATTGGTTGACAATTCTTTATGAATTTGTACTTTTCCTCATTAAGTAGTCCACCACATGAGAGATCGATTTCAAAAGTACTTTGGAAATTAGAATTGTACAATGTTAGTGTATGTTGTTAATACAAAATATGTTTCTTTTTTATTGTTTTTGTAAATGTTCGAGTAAATTTACTTGATTTTGTTTCTTTAAAATATTTACGTTTCTCATTTGTTGCGAGATGTAAAATAAATCAATTAACATATATAAAAGACAAATGTCTCCTTATTTAAGTCCGAATTTGATAACCAAATATAAAAACAAATGGGATAATTGAAACATATAATGAGATTGTTCCAATGGGAAAGTATCAAATAAAGACAAATATAATATTGCATTTATTGAAAGTTGATTAGATTTACTTGATTTTGTTTCTTTTAAATATTTATGTTGCTAATTTGTTGCAGATGTAAAATAAATCAATTAAAAATGTAAAAGACAAATGTGTAATCATTTCAGTGTGAATTTGAAAACAAAATATAAAGCACAAATGGGATAATTGACACATATAATGACATTGTTCCAATAGAAAATTTGTAATCTATGTGAATCGAGAATAGTCCTGGAGCAACGTTTTCATTTGTGTCTTGGAAATCAATCCTGTAGCAAGATTTGTTGATGTGTCTCGATCCCTCAGGTCGTGCGAATATTACTAACTCCTCTTATTTCTACTAGTGAATTCCACAATGCTAGTGTTATTTAATAAGGAAAAGACTCCAGAGAAATGTGAAACATACAATTTGAGGAAAATTTCTAGATTCTATCCAATGTTTTGAAATATGGAATTTCAAAATGATAATGTACTAAAAACCCTCTCATCTTCCACTTGAACCTCGAATCAATTTTTGGCGAGCTCATACAACTTAATATACTCGCTCAAATCTTCACTTAGAATACTACTTTGGAACAACTATCCTTCCAAATCCTTTTCGTGGCACTATAATCTGTGGGTTTTATAGAAGTTGAACTTTTTGTATCATGGTATTAGAAAAATCCATTTTTGTGAACTAAGTATTTTTCTTTTCAAAATACCTTATAAAAACCTCCATTTATCTCTTGAGTCTTAGAGAAATGATCAGTTAGATCACCCATATTTTTGATAAATAAAGGAATGATAGATTTGTATGCTTTGCCACCTAACAAATTCCAAAACTGTGGATTTACAACTCCCATTTCTTTAAGTTTATTATCATTTTGACTCTTTCCGGATCTCTTTAGCTAATGATTCAGGTATTCCTAGTTTCCATTAATACCGCATCATATAAATTTTGTGTCACTTGTACTTCTTCTATTTCTGAGTTAGCCATATCAACTCTTTTTTGGAACGTATGAAGTGGAATCTCTCTTCCATGTGTTGTTATACATAGATGATCATGTATATTGTATTTTAAGAAGCACCTAGAATTTTTCAAATCTGTCAATGCATTCGAGTTTTCAAAAGTAGCACCCTTAAAACTCCATGCAAACACGTCTTTCGAGTCTTATGAAGTCTATAATGTAGAAAGAAATATCTTGTGCATGCTTCGTTAAAATATTAAGCTCCTCAACATGGACAAAATACCACGAGTTTGAGTAAAGTTTCTATGTAAGTTAGATGACACAATGATAGATCTTTAGCTTTATCTACATCCCTATGGTATTTAAACATAAATCCTATCAGTGAAGGATATTAATCAAATATTCTACACGCAGGTTCATATATAGATATCCATCTAGTATCTACATCTTTAGAGAAGTTTTTCCCTCCTGTAATAGTCTAATAGAAATTTTTTGAAATTCTAAAAATATCTTCGAACTACTAGAATAATAGACATGAAGATCACATATCAATTCCTCCATTTTAGCTACATTTTCAAATGTGCTCACAATTTTGTAGGTGAGATTCATTACGTGAGCCATGCGCTTGACAAACACCATATATGGAGCAATAGTTAAGCGAGGTCTAACACACAGACCATTTTTGGCTCCTTGTATTACAGATGCACCATCAATTCTGACACAAACTAATTTTGTTGCAATGGAAAAGTCATCCATTCTTGCGATATCCTTTAGATTTGACACCACCAATTTATATATATTTTCATAATTGCAATTCTCAGTCATTTTATGAATTCTTAAGAGGTGTGAGTCCTTATTTCATTAGCAAATGTTTAAACATGAATACATATGCATGAATTATTATCATTACCGCACTAACCTCATCTAATGAAAGGAAATATACTTTTCCTTTGAACACACGATTCGAGATCCTCCTTTTCTACCATAGATAGACATTTTGCAATCTCCTAGCCATTGGTATCTAACCAATGAGATTGAGAAACATTCTATAGACCAATAACTTGATACATTATTTTATTTTCTTTGAAATATGACATCGGTCTTCCCCTTTTCATTATATGAAATACAAAGTATGCAAGCTGAATACCTTTTTGCATAGATTTTCTCAATCTAGCTACTATGGTCCCACCTTTTCCATTATTATATTTGGTATGTTTTTGTTCCTTTTCATACTCTTCTACGTATTTGACATGTAGACAATCTTTTGCATCTTTCCATTTATGTGTTCTGACTATGTTGTCATCCTTTAGCTTTTAGGAAATGTATATTTTCCCAAAGTGCTTTTCAATTGTGTCCAGTTTGAGCTGCATTGTGTCTACTTCCCGTGTTTCCAACCACATATTTTGCATCGACATTGTGTTAGAACAATATTACAATTTTTCAGTGTACATAGGTTCAATAAAAGAATATTTTGTAGCCCATTCGAACTGGAATTTTCTTCCAATTTTCTAGTTTGCTCTCTTTCTTCTAGCATATTTTCTTTTTTTCTTGGGATTTAACTTCGCATCGAGATTTCAACAAGAATATTTTGATTCACATGTCTCCTTTTCTGGGAATAGAACTTGGAGTAAAATCTTCCTCTCTTTGGTGTACTTTGAGAATTTGATGAATTTTCTTATACTTCTAACTCATCAAGGGATGGAATGTTTTCCTCAACATATAATGGATCATCGATATCTTTAAATTGATTATTCTATGAAGGTATTTTTGAAACATATGCATATAATTCTATAAAATTGTTTCTTATTTAGTATTAATTTTATCTATAGTTAAATTTTATAGAGTACAAAGAGTTCTAAGAACAGTATGATAAACATAATTATTAAATTTTGTAATATTAAATAACTAGTAAATAACACGTGCCACATATCGATATTTTCAGCTGATGTAGAAACTCACTTCATTTTTTATGATTTTCCAAAATATCAAAGCAATATATTTGCACCCTTTTTTGAAGTTGGATGAATTTGTAATCTTCTTGCCCCCGATTTCTAGTATCCATGACCGCTTGCTTTTAGGCCCTTCGGGTTGGATTTTATGTTTGAAGGCTTTGGGAATGGACAGTTTAAGGTTAAACGGTATTGGTTGGAGAGTAAAAGGTTGTCTTTGTCGAGGTTGGACGAATGAGTAAGCGAGTGGTTTGAAAAATTACGGCAGAGGGTTAGACGCCTAAGTTATTGGATGACTTAAGCCTTATAGGTCGAGATGGTTCGGGGTTGGAGGACGAAGGGTTTGGACGGCTTGGAGTTTGATGGCTTAGGGTTGGACGGATAATAGTTGGATGGCGGATGGGTTGGACGGCTGGGGATAACCATTGGATGGTAAAGGGTTGGTCAATTAGGTGTTGAATGGCTAGAAGTTGGATATATCGAGTCGGATGGATCGAAGTTGGACGAGATCAAAGTTTGATGGATAAAATTTGGACAATGCTCGGGGTTGGACTCATTACGGTTGGATGGATCAGATTTGTATGGATCAAAGTTGGATAGATTAGTGTTGGACGGATCATTGTGGGATTGATTAGTGTTGGATGGATTAGTGTTGGGCAGATCAGAGTTGGATGGCTAAGAGGTTGGACGACTCAGATTTCAGAGTTAGGACAACTTAGGATTAGACACTTAGGTATGGATGGCTTAGAGTTGCACAACTTGTAGTTAGGACGGCTCAGTTTCGTGTGTTGGTGGCTACAAATTTTGAATTTTCTTATGTTTACTTCGGTGAATGTGTACGATGTGATTCAAAATTATGGCAAATTACATTCATAAGCTCTTATATATGTGTAAAATTTAGGTGAAATAAATAGTGTAAGGGACATGTCAGTCAATTTTTTTGGCGAATATGTCGTGGCAAAGGAACCACATAATATTTGCTAATTCAAATTTCTATAATCCTTGATTTTTGTGAGTTTACGAAAATTTTCCACTAAAAATTTCCTGGAATGGACATATGCCCATTCAATACAAGATAAAAATATTTGTTTCAATGAGAATGGACAATATAATTCTTTCTTATGTATGTATTGCGGTTGTTATAAATGTATTAATTATTCCAATAAGTATTTCTTAATCTTACTATAAAATTATAAACTCCTAAAATTGAAATCCTCATACATGATATATAATTCCAAAACTCCCTTTTTAGACTCCAATAAAGGCCAAATCAAATTTTAAAAAAACAACTTTTTGTATTAAAATAATAGCCAAATCAAATTCCAATATTTTGTATAAGAAAAACCAATATTGCTAATTTACGTATTTAATCTAGATTGTAAAATGTCCAAAATTAATGAAATTATTGTTAAAAGAGGAACAATTCAAAATTCCTTACTCCACTACTAACTTCAAATGCCTCATATGACCATTTAGAACCCCTAGATCTCTCTCACAACTTACAATGATCCCAAGAAGCATGTAGACATTAAATTTTGATCACATTCCTCTTGGTCCCCTTTAATTAATTAATGTAACATATTCACCTACTCATGACCCCTTACCTCACATTCTTATTAATTGAATTATTTACAATTTAATTAATGTTCATCATCACATTATTAATTAATTTAATTACTCTAATTAATTTAATTTACACATCACCTAGACACCTCGCCATGGACTTATTCCTAGCCTATTATTTAATTAAGACTACTTCGTACTTATCCCGAACCAACGGGACTTAGTCTAACCCTAATATTCAATTCCTATTCCTTGTCCAAAAACACTCCCACTTATCTAAGTACGAACCCTAACTTGAGACCTGGATTGGAAATCAAAATCATGCAAAAATAGTAAAGATCATCCTAATTTTGGTAAACCTAGACTTGGGTAAGTGCAGAAGTTGATGGACAAATATAGGGTCATCGTGGACATCATATTGCAAATAACAACATAATATCAACTTGTAGGGATTATTAGCAATACATACACTCAAAATTAGACAAAATTATATTAATATGAATCATAGCATCCGGAATCTAGTTTCTAAAATACTAATTTTTGTAAAAATGGACAAGATTATCTATATTAAACACTCAAAATTTAATGACTTGGTATTTTTAAAAAACGCCGATAAGATTATAGTCCGTTTGCCCACATTTGGATGACAAAAATTGATATATATTTTTTTCATTTGGTGAGAAGTTATATGCCACTATCTATCTTGGGATAGATTTTATTTTGTATTTTTTGAGTAATTTTTTTTTTTCCATGAAAGTGGTCTCGAAAACATACTGAGAAAACGAGCACTTTCCGTTTGCCGCCATAACTTCATCAAAAATATTGAAATCAAATAATTTTTTTGGAACATGTATATAATTTCACCACGGTTGGGATGGTATAAGTTTTATCACATTATGATAAGTGAAACAAATTTTAGTCTTAAACGTAGATATAAACATTCACAGGGAAAAGTGTCTTAAAGACCTACTATTAGTAAAAATTATAAAATGATATTTATCCTCTTCTATTCACTTTATAATCAGTATTTCTACAAAGCTAATAGTCTCCCCTACTTGATGGTACCATTTTTATGACATATTTTTTTACTTTTCGGCATGGTTAAGTCCGGAAGACTAAATTTGATGTTTCTTGTTTTTAATGTAAAATTCAGGATTTGATGTCCACTTAATTGTCCCCAACTTGGTGCACTTACCCACTTACCCACCTTAACGAGACATTGGTTATCCATCGGCAATGTATTCCTTAGTCACCAAACCGCACCTGATCGGTTAAGTTATATACAACTTTGTAGCCTTTTACCTAGGTTGGTAATTTTAAGTTTTGGGAGAACTATTGCATTCAAGTGTGAATCCAAAGCCTCTTAGCATCAGACGACAAAAAAACTCATCCACATGCCCAAGAAAGAACTTGGTTCTCCTTGAAAGAGCATTAGAATACTCATGGTAACATTATGGGAGTACTACCATGGTATTGACTCCTTAATATCTTCACGAATAACCTACCCTCCACCTTCACCTACTAGATTTGTAAATGCAAGTAAGTATACATGATCTCAATCACATTGTGCTTTCTTGAATTATAGATTCCTTAACTTTTTCATTATACTTTATTTTTTCCTATATTCCATTATCTCCACCTCCTCACCAATATACCAACCAAACCACTTATATCCTCTTTTTACTTCCATAACTTCCCCCTCTATATCCCCTGAGTCTTCTGTACATATCAGAACTCAAGCATGCCCTTATTATTGTTTGTGCGATAAAAAAGAAGCCCTAATACCATTTTATAAAATTAATATCAATTTCCCCTATCGACACGGTTACCTAACTTCTACCGTCGATTTCAACTCTATACCCACTTCGGTTACCTAACCGATATCGATCTCTTTATCATTTTGTTCCTTTTAATGGCGAGCCTCTCATCGATAAAGACTAACCAAAACCTCACCCAATTAACCCTAGATCCTTGTCAGTCTAACACTGTAAAAACCCATAATAACCTACCGAACCTCCAGTTTAATCATAAAATTTTCATCGTTAGCTTATATTTTCTTATTGTATTTGCATGATATACCTAAATCATATAACTACGGTAGGATTTTCTTAATTCATGATATTTGCATTAAACTATATTTGAAAGTGGATTCACACTGCCGTGTAGGAATCACCTCGCTTCTTGGATCTAGCACTCACTTAGGAAGTCTAATAAGTTGTATTATTAATACTATTTGGTAGTCTTGTTGTGTTTCTTATATATGTCATTCCTCCCAGCCCAAGGGAATCTCTTAACAATAAGATTGGATCAAAACTTAGTAACGTGTGCATTAAACCTTCGACCTACATCTCTCGGGTATTCCTCTAACCAATTTCCTATTCAATTTCAAACAAAAAGAAACAAATTAGATGAAACATCTTTACGCCCTTGATGGGAACCATCGGGGGTTCTTTCATTGTCCATTTGTAGGGAAAATCTTGTGTGTCTATTTTCATTCAAAATGAGTTCAGATTAAGCTTCTTCTCTAGAAATATTATTTTCTTCTGATTATCTCAATGACACTTATTTTTTTGGGATAAAAATAATTATTCTTTCTTTTCTTGTATTGCATTTAGTGAAATTCATAACCTTGACCTCTTCATAATTTTTCGTGTCGAATATAATTTGTGGATTTGGGTTTTAAAATTGTGCACTTGCATTATTGAGTTTGTTGCATTATAGCTAATCTAAAATTATGGGAAACCTATATGCTAGAAGTTATGCCTAGCTGATGGTTGAAAAATTGAACCATAGCTCACATTTTACACATTCTCTATGCAAAATCACTAGAAACAAATAACACAATTCTTAAACAACATCTTTCCAAGAATAATTTTTTAACGATCACACGATCAGAAGATTGACAGTGGGCTCTTGTTGGTTTCTCTGTCTAGTCATCATCTCGGAGAAGGATCGCCATGGAAAAACTTACTTGAAACTACCCATAGTTGTGATGTTTTGAGGAACCCTTGTTAGAAAATTCTATTCTTATTCTACAAGCTAGTCCTAAATGGAATAACCTAGAACATAAAAACTACAGTGTAGGATTTCGTGTTTGTTAGCTTTTTGTCTATTTGTGTTTTGATGTGTAACCGGTGGTGTTTCTTCATTAGTTTTATCCTTGTATACCCCACATCATGACGGTGTATTCCGGTTTTTATTATAGGTTTGTTAGGACTCTTTATAGCCATACTCAGTCTTTGGGTTGTCCCTTTTATTTGATCTAAATCACCAAAACTCCATTTTTCTTCTCTTCCTAGATTTCATAGCAACCAATATCGGTCCAATGATTAGCATTGGTTAACTAACCGACATTGGTTTATATACTTTTTGGTTATTTTTTCCATAATAGTATTCTTCACCTTCTTGTTCTTTTTGTGGTTTGTTCTACCATTTTTTTCCCACTCCTAAATCTCTGATATCATTTTCAGGATCCAGGTTGACCCATTTTCACCTGTCATTGCCAAATATTTGAATATCTTATTCTTCACACTAGCCAAAATCGGATCCGAGTGGCGGTGGTGGTTACCCTTATACTTGGCATCGAGTTACCCCAACCGACATCGGTCTCTTTGTTTTTATCTTCCAATCAAAAAGAGTGATATAATCACTTATTTTGCAAATGATTTCTTCCCATTACTTTTGTACTTTTTTAATCATAAGTGAAGCTCGAGAATACATGGTTTTCATCGGTTATAAGGTTTTGACTCGTAAATAAGCTAACTCTCTCGTGTTTCATGCTAGTCACCAACCACTCCCACCTATCCCATCACCCCATTCAATCTCATCACCCATGGACCCTAATAAGTATCTTGCCATACCCATTTGGTGACGATGAGTTCGCAAGGATCATTTCTCACAACCCTACTTTTGCTTTGTGTACTACCTTGCTAATTCATATACATGTGATTCATTAGGTAAATTTGTATATGATATGCTATGTACACATCTTGTACCCTCTTACCTACTTACGCATCAGCCTAATACTAGTTATGCCTTGCGCTTTTTCACCTTACCACCTGTGGTGTCCTAGCTTCGACCCCACATCATCGATATCTTCCGCACATATTGCATCTCAAGCAACCCATGGTTTGGAAGCCCATACTATCTTCCAAAACATTGTCCTCTCCATCTCGTAGTCTCTTCCTCTGAATGCTATGAGATTCATTACGTCCATTCCACCTACCTACACTTATCACCAACATCGTCCTATTTCATCTATCACTTATTCAAGATACTTGCCATCTACATCTATTCTGGCCTACATTCCTCCCTCACAATTTTTCGTACTTGGCATCAGTACATACTTTTATGATGCCTCCCACGTCATACCCTCCTTGTCTACCATCTTATACTGCGAGGTTGCCACGATACTTTATCACAACCTACTAATGATCTTATCAAATGATGATGTACAAGATGTAGACATTGGAAGCATTTGTCTCCATCTCACGTATGTCTCTTACATATGAAAAGATTTGTAATGAGCTCATTCACCCATCCATTCTAATTCATCCATACCCTATGCATTGAGAAATTCCTAAATTCAACTGATTTAATAGAAAAAATGACGTGTAACAACACTTGTGGTCTTTTATACATGGGTGTTATCTGATCACTCATGATGACACTTTGCTCTTGTGAACATTCCCAATGTCCTTGACAATACCTTCTTTAGATTGGTATATTTCTCTACCTAGGAACTCAATTTTCTCATTCATCCAAGTAGCTCAAGCTTTCATAGAACACTTTTCTATCAACAATGTCGAAGGTCACCATGACCAACTTATACGTGACATGCGGTCTGAAGATGAATCTATCACAAACTTTTCACTCATTAGTGGACCTTGATCAACTAGCTCACATTCATACTACCTCAAATTGAGTTAATAGAGTTGTTGATAGGGCTTCGCTTGCTAGACATACCTCACCAACTCTCCAAGTTCAAAGCTTACGCACGTTTGATGAGGCATTCACCATGGCCCAAAACTTGAAATTTGTGTCATTGAAGCGAAGAAGATACAATTGCGTAACAAGAATGTTGCGTTTAAATCAAATGATACCTCTTCTTACTCTAAACTGTAAAATAATTACTCTAAAGCAAAAGGATCTACGAAAAAAATAGTTTTGAAAGTATTCGACCCATCCAACCAATCAAAGCCTTCTTCAAATATTTCTCTTGTTTAAGATTTTAGTTCAAGCCGGAGACAACGAAAATATACTCCCATAGGAGAAACCTACTCTTCAGTTTTATAAAAAACTCTAAAAGAGAGAATAGTCACTCTTCCACCTATCAAACCACATATTTGAGTTGACCCTCTCATCCTATTTCTTTATGGTAGAAATAAAATGATTACTAAAACTATCATCGTGTTAAAGGTCATAACGATGGTAATTGTATAACTTTCAAAAATATCATCCAAGAAGTGTTAGATAATGGAGATATCATATTGGATAATCCTAATGCACTAGGTAATTATAACCTTCACATCTTCAGGAACTTGTTCCCAAATCACACCCGTCATCTAACCAAACTAGCAAAACATTGACCAATGATAGTAACGTTCGTTATGTTCATGTTTTTTTGACATCATACCGGCTCTTTCCCAATTTCATGCTACTCCATATATCGAGGAGATTTTGGCACAAGCTCCTTCATCCATGAAGGGACTTGTTTCATCTGTTCCTTTACCCATATAAGAGTATCCCTTATGTCCTCCTTCACCCATGGAGGATTCTACCGTATCTCTTGATGTAGTTTCCCCACTCACCACTCGACTTTGACGAATAACGTACAATACTTTACGTTTCTACCCATAGGAGATTCATGCTTACCTTCTTCTTAACAAAAAGATGAACCTACCTCATCCAAATTTTCATCTCCTCTAACCAAATGGGATCCATTAGCATCATCCCTTCCTATCGGTGACAATTATCCATTTGCTATTAAGGATCCTTTTTTCGATTTTCTCTCGGCTCTTTTACCCACAGTGTCCAAGCCAACCATTTCCACTGTCTCATAGGAATTATTTACAAGGACTACTACCAAATCAACATCGTCCCCCTATGGTTGTGTTGTTTTCATGTTTTCTTGACCACTTGAATTATCTTGACAATTCCATGCTTTGGGATGCCTTGACGTTGCGTGTCTCAACTAAAATGCAAATGTTGTCTATTGATACTTCCACGCTCTATCCAAAGGTGTTTCAAAAAACCAAACCAACCATGACCATGAAAGTTGTCTTGACCACTTCTTCATCACCCTCACCCACAACTAAACCTTTACCATCAAATGAAATTTTCCTATGCCTAAATCCTTACTGCAACTATATCTTCTTCTATGTCCAAACCCATTGCCACATTGGGTGACATGCCAACATCAAGCCTAGTCCATCCTCCTATCAAACTAGATTTAGCCACATCCTCACAAGATATCAAAGGGAATATTCCCTCACCTAAGACAAAGACACTACCTCTTAGTTGCGCATACACCGGTTTCGCCCCTACCCTATGTCACCTTCACCACTTCCATGTATCCAGGTCGTCACCCATCAACCTTGGAAAAACAACCTCCTACCTAGAGTAAGCTAAAATTAAAATAACATACCTCATCACGATCCTTTATTACACCCATACCTAAATCCTTTTTACCTCCATACCTACTACATTATTTCTAGTATCCTCATCATTACCCATGTCATTCCCTTCTCTTCAACCGAGTACCTTCCACATTGCCTCTTACTACAACCTTCACTAAAGCTCTATTATCACCTTGGCTAATCCGACCCCTTTCACCATCTACCTTCACTTCTACATCACACATTTCTTCTTCACCTTTAACCAAGAAGGTGCAACCAAAGTCGAAAACCCATTGCCTCGATAGAGGTAGTTAGACCTACACCACCTTCAACAACTAGTTCACCTGCTACATCTTTACCAAAAGAAGGTGAAATCAAACCTAAAATCATACTATCTACCAAACAAGTATTCAAACTTACTCAACCTCTGATTCCACCTCCACGTGGCACCTCTCCCACCAAATTCACATAAAAATCCACCCAGGACCTACACTTACTTCACATTGTGATCCATTGTCAAGGTCTTACACCAACATCTTACCTAACCTTTTTGAAACCTCTATCATCACATGCTCACCACTTAGACCTTACTGATCCACTCAAACCTAAACCATAAGCATTTAACGATATAAAAATTTCTCTTACCATCGTGTGCAGCATGATGTGGAAAACTATAAATCTCTTAAGATGATTTTTCTCCAACTATGTCCTCTTGAAGAAAACTTTTACGATAGATGAGGACCCTCTTCCACCTACACCTATCACCACACATCCTCATCCCACACCAATTTAGCGACCATCAGATCCCCTTCCACACCCCTTTTATCCTCATCCAACATTTAAGATAAACATGATCTGGATAAGATAGCTAGCCAAACCTCTGTAAAATTCCAATGTGTTGCATTGTTCTCACAAAACTAGTATACGCCCTCACCATATTTTTTTCCCGTTCTCTCACTACACCTATCAGAGACTCACTTTCTCCTTTTCCAATGATTAATATGGTTCACATTGCCACTCAATCCTTGAAGGATAAAGGAAAGGAGAAACAACTAGTTAATCCGCAACTCTTTTTCCTAAAACCACCATATTTGGACACACATACCCTATTTCGATGGGGTTTCTCATCATCTGATGCTTCAAAATCACCCTAGATCTCTTCTCAAAATGTCTTTATATGACCTTTTCCAAGCCTTTGAGTGTCATCGACAAGCCTTCATTCAGTTAACGATCTATGGAGGTTCTACATAATGACCCTACTCCTATGTGCATCCATTAACACTACTCACTATGTGGCCTCTCTCACCACGTCACCCCTTCCTCTGCTCCCAATACGACTCATCAAGTATCCACTCTCAGTTTTATATGACGATAGGATTTTACCTCTCCGATAAGATGATCTCGATCCCACGCTATTTATTTCCATCTACATTGATAATATACGCGTTCAATGCATTATGATTGATGGAGTGTGATAGTATCAACATAATTTCTTCCCATGCGTATAGCCAAATGTGTATCCATAGAAATTGCACGCATAATAACCTAGTTATGTTGCATTTATTCAACGATGCCATGACTTCCATCATTCGCACCATCATTCTCCACATTTGTGTACGCCCTGTACCATTCACTGAATTCTTTTGTCTTAGAGGGGAATACCAAAGACAACATGCTACGTGTCCAACCACGGATTCACACCATGGGTTTTGTTCCTTAAGCGTTACACCGTTATTTAAAATTTGAACACGAAGGGCACAACTATACTATTCCATCTGATTTTTTACCATTAAAGACCTGTAATATGTTGTATCGACCCAATGATGTCCTTATACCAATAAAGGAATTTTCCCGCTACTGCAATTCTTCTCCAGCCATTACCTCATCCGCCAATGCTATCGCTACCTCTTCCACAACTAACTCCTCTATTCCCACTTTGTTGCCACAACTTCAGTAGATGACCCATCCGGCCAACCCATCTACTTCTCAAAGAAATAATGCTTCTTCTTCCGGACTAAACAATGATTCATCCATTCCCGTTACCCACACAACCACTACTTATCCCTTAAAAGGTGTTTTTAAACGCCTCGCTTTAGGGATTACCTCCTTTATAACATTGACACATTCCTTACTCCTCAAGAGTATTGTAACCTTCACCAACATCCTGTTATAATCAATGCATAGGAGAGGTTTTCCCTATGTTACTCCCCACCTTCACAACAAATTAACATATGGGGAATTTACGCTTAGTACCTACATGCCTAGCTACCTTCCCAAACTCGACCATTTTTATCCGACCATAAACTAATCACCAACCATCGCTTTTCCCACACCTTCCTCCATCAACATTCTTGGAAAGGCTTTGGCTTTGGTTTTGATGAAAAAGGTTTGATACTATCATTCCTTATACCACACATAAGCATAAAGACCACGGTGGTATTGGATTTTTGAACCATCTCCCAAGAAGGACCGAGTCGAACTCATTGAGGATAATAAACATTCCCCACCCCATTCACCAATTTCACCGCCTTCACTCTACAGAGTCTATGAATCCAAAATCCATTCCTCCAAAAAAAAATTGTAAACACCATTTCCCTAAGACCTTTGACTTATCGGTGAGATGACGACGCTCCCTCTTCTCTTCCCATCCTATATCCTAACATGATCGATTCACGATACACCCTTGATTAATGTTGTTCAACGTAAGGACAATGAGTCTATTATCACCTACCTTCTACGTGTGGAATATTGTTATATTAATCTGGTTATTACCTTCGAGAAGTGAACCATGTTCAATGAATTGACCATCGAAATAAACATTCACACTCAGGATCACCCACACATTCTAAAAATAGGCCAATCTTTAGATGTTGTTAAACAGGAAGCTTTTACTTCTTTCCTCCGGGATCATAGAAACACTTTTTCTTGGTCCTATGCTGATATGCCCATTATTGACCCAAACATTTTGGTCCATAATATTATAACTATTCGTGATGCCAAACTTGTGAAATAGAAGCTCCGAAAAATGCACGCTTGAATTTCCCTTATTGTCAAAGAAGAAATCCAATGCCTTCTTTCAGTTTCCTTCATCCTACCCATTGATTATCCCCAATGGATCTCTAACATTGTTCTTGTCACAAAAGCGACAGGGGGACTCCGCATTTACATGGATTTCCATGACCTTAACTTAACTTGCCCTGAAGATGACTTTTCTCTACCTATTAATGACCAATTTGATCTCACAAATCGACCATGAGATGTTATCACTCATGGAGCGGTTTCTTGAGTTATAATCATATATTATTCACCCCAAAAAATCAACACAAACATCCTTCATCACTCCTTCGGACACATTCTCATATCGTGTCATGTCATTTGGCCTTAAAAACGTTAGTTCTACATATCATCTTATTACGAATTATATTTTTATGAAATCATGCATAGCATATTGGAAGATTACATTGATGATCTTCGTACGAAATCTAAACATTGGGAAAATAACCGTGTTGTCCTTAAAGAGGTCTTTGACCATCTCATCAAATATTATGTTTTCCTTTAACGTAAGAAGTGTGTATTCACTATTCTCTCTAGAAAGATCCTCTATTTTATCATTTCTTTATGTGGCATTGAAGTTGATCCCACTAAAATCAAGGCTATGCTTGAAATTCCTCCACTACTAACCTTTGTAAAATTTGTAGTTTTTAAGGAAGGTCGCGATCTACTCATCACTTTATTTATCATCTTTATGACTTTTTGCCATCCATCTCATCATCTTCTCGAAAAGGATGTCTCCTTAAAATGATATGATGAATTCCAAAAAGCCTTTTACGTCTTAAAAAAATACCTCCTCCAAGCAACTATGCTCATTCCCCCGAAAAGGATGACCAACCATTTTACCTTTACATTTCTACTACTAATCGGTCCAGGTGTCATGCTCACTCATCGTGATGAGAAACAAAGAGAGAGAGAATGGTTTATTATATAATTCATACACTTTTAGACTCTGAAATTAGATATACTCTCACAAAAAACTCTGCTTAGCTTTAGTTTTTTTCACCACTAAACTTCGCCATTACCAATTCGACAAAAAACCTTTATCGTCACCAATCTTGACCCCTTACATTACATGTATCGCTAAGCCCTACCAACATAAACATGCTGCACATTGACTCATGCTTCTTGTAGACCTAGATCTTGGATTCATCCACCAAAAATTTGTCAAAGGAAAAACAATTGTTGACCAACTTACCGAAGCACCTCTCTCTAGAAATCAATCCTCTAACTTGGATTTCCATTATGAATCCATTGCTACCCTCTCCCTCAGACAATACCACTTACTAGATGACCTTATTCATGAATGGTTCCAAATGTCAGCGTGGGGGTGGTGTCGAAGTAATCCTCATTCCTCTTAATGGTGATCGTATGCCATTATATTTCAAACTAGACTTTTATTGTGCTAATAATATCATTGAATATGAAGCACGTCGTTTTAGGTATTCAAACTAACATAGCGTTAGACATTAAATCAATTACTATCTTTGGATGACTCAACTAGTTGTGAACATGGTTAGTGCTATATACCATTGTCATAATGAGATCTTTGGAAAAGTATAAGCATCATGTTGACATACTTTTGATGACCTTTAACCATTATGAACTTGAACCATCCGATGTTCTACTAATAAATTTGTCAATACCATAGCCTATCTTGTATCAAATCCCTACCTCACCTTCCGACTCAAAAATATTTGTCACAGTATAAAGGTCACAATCACTTTCGTATCTAATTCGAGAGATCAACCTTGAAGGAAACATTGAAAGCCCGACCCAAGTGACCTTTGGTATAAGTAGTTTGTTGACTATCTTTCCCTTTCAATTTTGCCTCCAGATCTTACATTTCATGATGGACAACGAGCCTTTCTCAAAAAATGTCTCTCGCTATGTCAGTATTGGGTGGTCTTCTCTATAAATGCGGATTTGGTGCTATGTTCTTACGATACCTTACGCATTCTAAATTTCCATACACCATCAAGGAAGTTCACGATGGGATTTTTGGGGGTAACTTTAGTGGCTTAGTTGTCGCATTAAATGCATCCTTCTCCTAGGATTTCATCACAACTCCTAAACCATGATTATTGTGACTATGTCAAGCATTGTGTAAAATTTTATAAACAACATGTTAATCTTCATCACACCCTAGTCACACCTTACGGGTTGTCTGAAGACCTTTTTCCTTTCTCTCAATAGGGTTTTGATCTTTTCGGAGATATCAACCCTTATTCTTCCCAATGCCATCAATGGATTATTTCCATAACCTAAGATTACACTAAATGGGTGGAATTTGTACCTCTTATTTCTACAAAGGTTGAGAAAATATGTGAATTCATCAATCATCACATCATTTATTGCTTTGGTGTTCCTCAATGCCCTCATCACGGATAATGGAAAAATATTCAAACAAAAAACCATCAAAGGAAACTCTTGACACCTTTGACATTCAACTCGCAGTATTTCTTCACCTTATTATCCAAAAAATCCAAGTTGAATCAACAAACAAAACCTTAAATAAAATTCTCATGAAAATGGTTGATCACTATTTGGAAAGGATTGGCATACGCACATTCCTTTCTCTGTATGGGCTTACCGTATGACACCAAAATTGGGTCACACTCCCCTTAGTCCCTCATCAAGTAACCAGCTCAAACATACTCACCTAACTACCAGGCCCTTCTACACTACACCACTATTAATTTAATTGATATAATTAAATTAATATATATCTGACAATATTTATTATCTAATTATCTTAATTTCTACCCCACCACCTCACTGGACACCTCACCCACCACCTCACCTAGACCTATTTTTGGTATGTTTCGCAACTACCAATAACTAAGTCTTACTTTCCTTAATGAGCTAAGATTTGGTCTAACCTAAAATCAATCCCTAAAATCTCTAAACACCTTCCCACCCATTAGAAGGGATGTTTCCGTTATAATCCATAAAAACAACTAATCGGGCCTAAAATTAGAAACATCTTCCCATTTTAGTAAACCTAGGGAATCCCACCTTAACCGATGTCGGTCATCCCTAAATTGACGTCGCTCAACCCAAACCATCATCAGTTACCATTTATTCACCTAAGCAACCTTGTTTTTGGGTTAACACATTCTGAGAGAAAGAAGATGAGAAGAGAGCTGCATGTAAGTGGAACCAAAGTCCTTGTCACACGCACTGGAGGACATCCATAACCAACCCTAGGACAGATCCAGAAGCATTGGCACTCATGGTAGCATTCTAGGAAGTGTCACTCATCCGCACCAAGACTCCATTCCATCAACCGATCATCACCACCACCCAACCATTAGACCTGCAACATTGGTAAGTGTTTTATCATTAATCATTTCCATTCCTATTCATTCATAGAGTTGTTATCACTTATGTTACCATTCTTCTATTAACATTCCCATTCCTCCATATCCATATTTCGACAAACCCAAAAACCTCATCCAAGCGTTGATCGGATCACATATCTTGACCCTTCCAGCCTCTCGGGTGTTCTCAATATTCCACAGCACCTCTGCATCTCTTCTCTTAGACCTTTCCCATCTAACCTCACCCTCTTAAACTCTACAATAAGGTTTTCATTGAATTAATGTCACCCTACAGGCCACTTGTATCACACGCCGATTACCATAACCGTAAGCGTCAGGTTATACCCAACCGACTTTGGATACTCTGTGTTTTAGACCCTACCCAAGAATAGAGCCAAACAACCTCTTACCATTTACCTAAACAACCTAGAATCAGACCACTGATTTAGTCCCTAGTACACCTTGACATACACCTCATCCTTTAGATATAACTATAACCTACCCTATTGTGATTAGATTTGATTATTGTACTTGAATGAGATACCTAAATCATATCAACTACTGAGTGAGGGACTTTATTTATCTATCCCATTGATTTGTTTTAAAATAGTGGATTGGCAGCCATCTAGGAAGTATAACACTTCTCGAAGCTAACATCTGATAGGATGAGTCCAACTTTGTCATATACCATTTAACTTCTATTTTGTTGTCTTATTTTCTAATATAGGTAGTTTCTCATAGCAAAAGTAATCTCTCACAATCAGCATTGGATCGAAGTATGAACATGCGCATCAACCATCAACCAACCCATTTTACATGTATTCCTCCTAGCCCATTATGCTTATCTATTTTGTCATTCAAAACATAAATAAAATGGTGGAACACACCGCACTAGTATCCGCACCTTAACATCTACCACACCTTTCTCTTTGGTCTATATTCACATAATTTTTCTTGTCTCTCAAAGTCCAAATTCCATCTCTTCATATATTTCTCAAATATATGCTCAATGATGATGATTTTCTCCTAGAACCATTTGGCGTAACTTGAGTTATTAGGCGAATTCCGTCAAAATTCTCTCGATCACCTCAAATCTACCAAAAATGTATCTAATGGGCCTATGATAAATGTGTCCAAGAACAAACCTTCTACGTTGGCGATTGCACTCATCCGAAGGAAAATCAACATGTAACAAAAAAGAGAATTAAATGGGGCAAGTTTTCTCCTAATTGGATTGGACCCTATATCATTACTCATACCTATACATCAGTGCTTATCGGTTGTCTTCACTCGAAGGTAAATCAGCGTGAACATGATCCTCTCGTACCTTGCATCTTCACTATACTATTGTTGAATAAAGTCCTATATCATTTTCTCTCTATTAAATGCTTGTCCCTTAAAGCAACATTCACCTTCACTTACCTATTTTAAGGATCAATGGTATTAAACAAGATTCATGTGATTACCCATCACCTTTCGGCATTATCTTGATACGAGTACCATGAATCTACTAAGGGCATGATTCTCATGAATAATTTTCTTCCTTTTAAATATGGAATCCCATGGTCATTCATCAATTAAAACCTCTCTTTCATAGCTACCCTTCGTGTGTCTTATGGTTTTGTCTTCATAAAATAAGCCTATATACTTTTCTATAGTCTTGTCCATGACCTAAAAGTCCACAAAAATTGAAAATTAATATATGGGATTTTTAAATTAAAACTCCTTGAGTCAAAACTTATAGTAAAAATATGGCTCCCTCAAAAGGACGTCTATTTTTCATGTTGTGTTATAAATACACTGTTGCTCTCTCAAAGGAAATCTATATAAAGTTATCCATACTATACATAAAGATATCCACAAAAAGAGGACTATTCTATGAAAATTAAATTAAATTTTTTTTGAAGCTTCCCACATAGATTAGCTTCCTCACGAAGACCTCAGGAGAGATTCTACTCATCCCACCAAGACTTCCCACATCGATCAATATATAAAACAAAAGTAAAAACAAAAAGTTATCTTTTTTTCATGGACTTGCCTATTTTGATCATGGGTATCTTTGCGAGGCATGTTATCTCACACTAGGTTCACGCTTTAAAACAACCTCTTTCACCTCACTTCCTTTCCTTTCTAATATTCTTCCTATTCAAGGATGTGCAGCAAATGTATGACATTTCGTTATCATGTGACCTTCTTCACCCTTATAACAATCAATCATGTGACGCGCCTTTAGGGTCTTACATTCATAATCCAAATCTTTGATATGATAGACTCGTAATGGTTCTTACCATTAGGTGAATTTTTGTCTCCTCTTACCATTCACCTCTTTTCTTACTTACTGAGTCCTCCTTCATTTAAGACCAAACCCTTGACACCACATTCTAGGAATTACTCTTCCACCAAAATCACATACTTACATTCGACCTAAATTATTCAACGATGCCTAAATGACCTAAAATCTCATGTACATACATTCGTTATCTCAAAACTCTCATGTACAATCTCACGTCCTCGACACACGAAAGGCTAGTATATATATCAAAATCACAATAATGGTACAATATCACCTAAAAGTAACCAATCTAACCCCATCTGATGCCCTCCTCTCTAGTCTCACTATCTCCTCCTCACTCCTAGTAGAGTTCCCACCAAAACTTTCCCCACCCTCTGTCGCTGGTCCTTCCTTACCTCCACCTCCTCATCTTGGCCCTTTCTGGGACCGGTGATCTAGAGAGCTAGCAACCTCATCATGGCCTTGTCTCTAGGTGTAACCAGCCCTTTACTACTATGAACTGAGTCTTAGACCTAGTCGGTTCATTTCGCCTGCTTGCTTGGTCGAATTGCATATGAAGGTACATCAATCCCTGCGGTGGCTAGATGCTCCTTATAATAGCGAGCCTTGTTGGGACATCCACTGAACCTCATCATTAATATGGTTTGTGGTGGTGTTATCAGCCTAATTTCCTATGTGAACTCTTTCTAACAAAAAGTGTACCCTATCTTGGTGCGGAGGTTCTTATACTATGGGAACTTGTCCCTACATGCACTCCGTTGTGGTACTTGTGCATCTACTTGGACTAAATTGTAGGTCCATAACCTATGCTTGTGTTGTGGCCAAGCTGCGCTCTATAATCTAACTACATGTGTATGTAAGGAAGCTACCTTCCCTCCATTCCATCTCCATCATAATGTCTGGAGCCTACACTTGTGATACCTAGGTGTGTGAGTGTCGTCACGTGCCTCCGCAAGGTGGTCACCTATGCGATTGCCCCGTCATCTCTCCCCGTAATCATATATTTTTTGCCTCGTGGGGAAACCACCTACCCTACCCATGACCCCCACCTACACACTCCGCACTGACCCTCGATTGTTATCAAAATTCACTCTCAAGGTAATTTTGATAACATGCGTCAAATTCTTTAGTCGAGTGCGATAGATTGAGTCAAGGCAAAAATTTCATGTTTCTAGGTCCCCTCATATTTTTCTACTCCCTGTCCAAGTGAAGAGATGGCAAATTACGAGGAAAATGTAAGAAAAATTGCAAAAATAGGCTGGGCCGTAAAAATCATGAAAAATGGCTAAGTCCTAGTCTAGAAGCATTTGGGACAAGTGGGACCTAAAAGGCGCAGTTTCGGCCGAAATGAGCACGTGAGTCCGGTCAGAAAGCAATTGGGACATCAGGCCAAAAGGGCGTATGGGATGTGCAAATCGAGGCGACCAGAAAGAGAGAAAAATTGGCTAAGCTTCTTTGAGAGGGTCGCTTTGGGACAAGCGGGACAAAAAGACGTGCGAACTGGCGAGAGCAAGGCGAAATGAGTCGTGGCAGCCCAAAAGCGAGTACTGGGGCAGCGTGGGCCAATGAGCAAAGTCTGCTTGAACCGGCCAGACTCGGCTGAAATAAGAACTTTTGTCCGGGACAGTTGGGACCAAAGCGCGTGGTAATCGTGCCCGGAAGCCAGCGCGGTAATTTGTCCTGCAGTCAGCCCAAAAGCAAATGCTGTGGGACGCTAAAAGTACGAACTGAGGCGGATCGGCCAAAATGGGAAATTTCAGCACCGAAACCAAATGGGACAAAGGACATACGGGACGCCGTGTGTCGAAATGGCCGAAAGGAGAGGAGAAAAGTCAATGTTTAGTCCGGAAACTTCAAACGAGCCATAACTTTTGACTCCTAGAGCTCCCGATTTTCATAAATTGGACTTTCGGAGAACGAGCATGACGTCCCTCCTCACGCCACAAAATCTGGATTTCTTATTTTTAATGAGGGTAGATATATTTAAATAAAAGAAACATATTCGGCTCCGAGTCAGGTCAATGCTCATTCCCGTCAAATGATGAGTAACGCTGGGGCCCAAACAATGCGCTTGCCGCGCTCGAGAAGGCCATAACTTTTGCATTTCTCAACGAAATCACACAAAATTGGTACCATTTGAATGGTGGCTCGAGTTCCGACACACACAAGCAATCACGAAATTCCAGATTTTATCATAAATTGATTGAGATTTTTAAGAAAACGTGGCCGGGTTCGAGCTTGAGTGTTTTATTTCGTAGCCTCTGGAGTCACGATTAAGAGGCATGGTCATCATTCATTCTGCTTTTGCTTGTAGCACATACGGGACATGATATGGGGAGCCTTTTCCAAGTAATGTATACCCATTCCACTCATTTAATGCCTCTTCTGGTGGTTGAAGGAAGAGACTATGAGTTCAT
>CM031242.1:1039485576-1039574694 GCA_018340775.1 Taxus wallichiana var. yunnanensis
CATTGCTGTCTTACAATAAGACAATAAATCACACTCTTAACACTTAAGGGGGAGTGGAATTAATCACCCATATTTATAGGTATGGATTGGCAAACATCATGCCCTTCATTATTATTAGTTTATACTTTGTGAATAGGCAACCTGGTAATGAAGTAAAATATAAATTTTTTTATATCATTGATAGAGTTATCCCAATAATTTAGAACATACGAAATGGTATATACGTTAGGGGAGCAAAATATTTTATACAAAATACTCTAAAAATAATTGTATCAGTGTAAATTTTTATAAAGTTGTTACAAAACATTACATCTTTTTTATGTATAGTGTAATCGAACTTCCAACAATCCCCAAGTTACATTTGACCTTTTCAGAACCCGACGCATATCTTCTAACCTTTCTAAAATGCATTTCACTGATAGAGCTGTGTGTGTTTTTTGGTTTTTTTGAATTTGAATTTTTATTTTGGATTACGGGTAAGGAAATAAGAGATGGAGGAGCAATGGGAATCTATAAATACTTCCCGTTAAGATGGGATTGACTTACTTTGGGTTCAAATCCCACTCTATGAATGTGATAAATAGGTTTTAGGGTGTAAATTCATAAGGAAATTTTTCTATCTAGTATCCTTTCATCTAATAGTGGGTGCTTTGGCGATTTATTTTATACTATATTTTATAACATATAACATAAAACCCTAAGCTAATTTTATTTATTAATGAATGGATACTATAATTTTTATAGATATTAAAATTTTGAAGGGTTGTGTAATTATTGAAGAAATTTTATATTCTTTTATTTAATATTATTTAATAAAACTTTGTTCAAATTACATGTGTATAATGGTTAAAAAATATGGTAGAAATTATTGGTGATATTGTGTGTTATAAGTTCAATGTGTAAAATCATCCAATCGATCATCTCTAAGCGAGGAAAAGTTAACAAAATATTATATATATAATTTTTTTTATGTGAAAAAAATGTGTGCATCCGAAATGAAAATTCACAATAGAAATTTTATAAATTTTGATCATTTAAAAAAAAAAACATTTTGTATAAGAAAAGTAGTTAATTTGTATTAAAATGTTTCGGATAAAAATATGGTGTGAACCTGGATAGTGGAAAATTCTAAAAGTATTAGAAAATGTTTATTAAAGCATCATTTTATAATCCTGATTTTAGCTGACAAAATGACACAAATTTCTCTAATTTTACATCCGAAAAATATTGAAATGACAATTCTGGCACAAATTTCACAATAATCATAAAGGGTAAATTAAGCATATATTATTTAGGGGGATCCCAAGAGTAGAGCCCCTTAGAGTAATGACTCAGATTACTGTTATAAACACTTTATATTGTAGTGTAACTTTGAGTGCTTGAAGCCAATTACTTCATTTTTGGCAATTTTGGGTGCTTAATGAGAAGGCCATTGAACCTTTCTACGAAGATTAATTTCTTGCCAAAGTCTTTGAATTTTGATTAAAGCTTTGTTTAAATATCATTTTAAGATAAAATTTAGATTTCTTTTTGGTAAGAGTATATGATCTTCTACACGAAGATTACATGCTATATCCCCTTTTAGAAGAAAAAGTCAATACTTTTTAAGGTGTGACAAATTTGTAAGTTGGTTATATCTAATTGTTTGGGACATTTTAATGGTGTATATGAGGAATTTGTTTTAAATAGCTTGGAATTTTTTTAATGAATGTCAAGTCCAAGACAACGAATAATTTCCTATGAAATACTCTTTAACTTCGAGGCATGAGAGAAACAAATAGATTGTTTTGAGTTGGGAGAAGGGGTTATACCTACTAATTTCAAAGTATTTAATGATATGATTGCAAATTTAAGAGAGAGTGCATCAAGTGTTACATGAATGCAACTAGGCAACAATGAATTTAATGCAGAATGAAAACATCTAGAAGAATTGAAACCAATAAAGTTTTTTTTTTTTTTGAAAAAAGACTTTATAAAAATAAAATAATACAACAAGAGGATCAAAACAACATTACAACACCTTTATCTAAAACAAATCTCAAATTACAAGGCTTTGGAGTCTATTACGCCCTAAAACATTTTACAATTCATATCATTTTTTTTTTCTATTTTTCCCAGTTGAGCACGGAGACTGTTGAGTTGTGTTAGAAGAGTCTCCTTATCATTAAGTTGATCCTTAAGAACTGAAGCCAGATTGCTCGTTTGGAGAGACAAGTTCGAGCACAAGATTTGGAGTTTGATTTTTGAGGGGCATAAAGCAAGAAAAAACAACTTGGTAGTGGAAATTCCATGTGTTTGATAATAATGTGACAACAGTTCCGGTGATCACATTATGAGCAAGGGAGGAGCCAAGAAGGAAAGCTTTCCAAGAGCGGGCAATTTGGGAGATGGCGGGTAAGCAAGACCATAATGGAGGACCAAATCATTTTAGCATGTGGACAAAACCAAAAATAGTGTTTGATGGATTCAACCTTTGCACAAAATAGACAAGAAGGGGGTGGGAAAAGGAACTTGAGGTGCTTCCCAATAGGGAGCTTGGCATGTAGAAGTTTCCAAGTAGTGAGTTAGGGCTGAGAATCAGCTTTAGATTGCCAAATTTGAAGGCTGAGTTTATTCCATTTAGTTTGAGTGAACTTACAGCTCCAAATGGTGTTTAGATGATGTCAAGCGATACACCATGCAAAAGTTATTTGTAGATCACCTTGAGAGGGAAGACTTGAATGCTGTCAACTATTAGGCCATCTCCAGTCCTTGAGGAAGGTGGAGTGACAATAGGAAGAAATAAACATTAAGAGATTTGGAGGGCTAGTCGTTGGAGCTCAAGCACCGTCGATTTATCTTTGTAGTTGAGGTTGAATTCTACCTTGAGTCGATGCACGATTTCCAATTGAAGCTAGAAAAATCCCATAGATCTCGAAACACTTGTATGCCCTTTTTGAACAGGTATTTGCTTTTGAAGCTAGGGATCACACCTAAAGGTTTACCATTCTCTTGGATCAGTCGAATCCACCACATAGATGAAGTGGCAAAGTGAGTCCGTGACTAAGAGATTGATCAAACCAAGATAAATTTGGTGAGACAAGTTGCCAAGCCTTCCAAATGCTATTGAAGGGGGTTGATTCGTGGGTCTTGAAAAAGGGAGCCAACAAGATTTTATCATTCCAATGAACTTTGCATTCCATGAGTGATCAACAAGTAGTAATTTGCACACAAAAATGAATAAGGTGTTTTCAAGGATTGTTCTTACAAAGCCCTCACAATCCACTTAGCAGTTAGGAAAATCCCTTGTGTATAGGGATCAATGATACCCAAACCACCTTTGTCCTTTGGAAGGATACAATGAAACCAAGATGTGGTTGGAATTCCTTTTTTATTATCCCATTTGGTCCATAGGTAATTGTGAATGAGCTGAGTTAGTTTATTGTAGCTAGTTTTAGAAGGTAACCAACAAGAGGAGATGTATGCATGTCTTGCCAAGAGGATTTTATGTGGCACCTATATCCGACCAACCATTGACAAAGAACCGATTGATCCAAGAAAAAATTTCATTTTAATTTTGTGGAGGAACTAGGTCCATATGTCTTTGAGAGAGATTCCAATACCAAAGGGGACGCCCAAATATCTAGAAATGGTGTCGTGTTTCACCTCTATCCACTCTTTAGGAATCCATGGTAGATGGGGGTTGAGGCGTATCATCCAAAATTTAGTTTTGTGTGAGGCCAATTTGGAGCCCGAAACTGCACAATAGTAGTCTAGAATATCCAAGGTATTATTTACCTCTTCAGTAGAATTTTGGATGAAAAGCATGTTGTCATCATCAAAATGTGAGTTGAGGGCCATTGCATTGTTAGGGAGATGCCCTGGATAAGCTTATTTGTATGAGCGTGGTGGAAGAGGTACCCAAGAGCATAAAAACAAGAACATAAAGGAATCGTGCAAGAGGGAAGCCTTGGTGAATGGATTTTTCCAGGGGAAATTGAGGGGAGAGGGAACCATTAATTCTTTAGACAGGACATTTGCATCCACAAACAACATTCTAACATGAGCACATACCTTAGGGCCAAATCTTAACCAATAAAGTAGATCATTGAAACCTATAAAGTAGATCATGTGACACTTTGCCTCTAGTCCTAAGTGTTTATGTGCGCTAAAATTTCACATAAATTAGTTCCCCTATTTTGGCAAGATCTAGGAATGAAATGAGGAGCAATTGGAATCTATATCAAAGAAGCTTGAATCTTCCTATTTTTGAACAATCGACTTGCCTTAATGGAGAACAAAGCTATTTTTGAAGTGATGGCTTGCTTTTCCACTAATCTTCTTATCTTTCCATTTCTCATTGTTCTTATAAAAATATTCTCCATTTTTCATACTTCTTCCTTGTTTAGTTATATTATGGTGAATGTTATTTTTCCATTTATGAATATTACTTTTTAATCTAAATAACCTCATAGAGTTTGAAGCATTTTCACATCGAGAAAATAGGTTTTTTTATGTCAACCATTTAAGATAACTAAAAAAATTGGCATAAAATTTGATGGAATTTACAATTACAACGATGAAATGTTGTTATTTGAATGACAATAGAAAGTGATAACGTGGATGCTTTAAGCTTACTTTGTAATTGACCATTACTTCTACTTTTGTTACTTGAACACCTTGGTCCTTGCCAACAACGTGAGTGACACTCGGTTGAGTAACATGTAAAATCTTTAAAATATAGAAATTTGGCATTTCCTACAAACCCTTTCAATTGTTTATTGAATTCACAAATCTATTCAATATTTGAATAGTAGATGGATTATGCTATGCCCTTAACCTATTGCTTGTATTAGGATATGAGTAGCCAACTTGTGGCTTACCATATCATTTTATTATATCATTTATACTTTCTCATGCTTAATAGGTCGGCCTTGGTGATGGCCATAGCATATGAATAGTATATATAGGGGATTATAGGTAGTATTTCATTATTATTTGAGCATTTGAGTCTTATTATATAGTTTGGAAGTTGCCCCCTCAAGTGACAAAGCTATTCTAATTGTATATTGAGATCATTATTATGAAATATTGTGTTATTTGGTGTTCTATTGTTGCTATTAATCTGAATTATACAATTAATTTCATTACAAGTGGTATCGTAGCCGTGTGATCTCAGGCCAAAATTAGGCAAAAACCCTAATATTTTGTTTCCACCATATATTGCGAACCATAGTGAATTGGTGGGATATATTTTTGTCAGAGTTGCAAAACATTTCAAGTAAGGTTCCCTGAAAATTTCAGAATTTTTGATTTATTTTGCAAAAGTTATTACAAATTTAGGTTTTTCATAAAATCACTCCCTAAGGTGCAAATTGTGGAATATTTTCAAGTTCTTTACATTTTCAGAAATCTCTCAAAAAAAAAATATTAGTATCTTCTCTATGTTTTTTCCTGTTCGGCCGAAATTGTATCAAAACCTAAACCGTAAGGTTTAACATCATGTGGGGCCTCCACAAGAGCAAAAAATAATCCAATTACTCTGGGGTAAAACCCCATATAAAGATGGGGTAGTGATTGAAGAGATGAAGTCGAAGGGGTAAATACAAATTCCTCAACACTAGGGTTTACCTCAGTTGATCATAAGGTGAGCCAACTTGAGTATGAGCTACGAAATGTACAATTTGAGATGGCCTTTAAAGGAGACATAGCCCAAATCAATCATCGGTTGGATGATATCATGCAACATGTAAAGGATAACCAGTATGGCCCAAATCCGGCCTATATCAACCAAGGAGGATCTTCAATTCAAAATCATGGACAAAATAACCATGTTGGATCACTTTTCTAGCCCAATCAGAATCTAACTTATTCACAACCACAAAACATGATGTCGAAAGTGGATATGCGCAAATTTAATGGTAAGGATCCCCTAAATTGGATAAATCAAATGGATAACTTCTTTGATTTACATCAAACACAATAAGGACAAAAGGTGACATTGGTATCCCCGTATCTTGAACTGACCAATTTGTTTGGTATCGATGGTTATGTGCTCGAGAGCGGAAGAATGGTCTAGGTGTCACTTGGACCAGCTTTTTACCGAGGAGTTGCAATTGCACTATAGTTCCAGTGTTTGAGAACTACTTTAGTCAATTAGCAAAGTTACGGAAAACAAGATCACCAAAGATTATGTGCATCAATTCCAAAACCTATCCTTAAGGGTGGAGAATATTCTAGAAGAGAATTTGAATGACTCTGTTTCTTGGGGTCTTAAGGACCACATCGAGAATGATGTACGTATGTTTAATCCACTCAAGCTTTCTCGATTCTATTATCATGGCACGTCATGTAGAGGAAAAATTTCTTTGTAGTAGGAGGCCACCGTTCATTAACAACAAAGACCGTAGTATCTCTTCCCCTTCATTTGTTAGGCCAATTAGACTGACTCCTCAACAAATGGAAGAAAAGAGAGCAAAAGGATTATGTTTTAACTATGATAGCAAATATGAACCGGGACATAAATGTGCTGAGAAGAAGTTGTTCTATATTGACGGAGGTAATGAGGATGACGAGGAAGCTGAAATTATAGGAGAGGCTGAGGAACCAAAGAGAAGATGAAGTAGAGGATCACCAACCTACAATTTCTTGCCATGCATTGTCAGGTATTATTACTCCTCAAACACTCAAGGTTATTGGCTATCTCAAAAAATAGAAGGTGATGGTGTTGATTGACTCGGGAGTACTCATAACTTCATAAATAGTAAGTTAGCTGCCCGCCTCAATTGTTTTATTTACCCACTCTAGAAATGTGAGTTACTTATCGATTGCGGATGGTGGGACAATCAAGTGCACAGGAAAGTGCCATAGTATCAAGCTTTCCATGGGAGACTACATGTTAGATTCACCGATGTTTGCTATTTCTATGGGAGGGGCATAAATTGTTTTGGGTGTCCAATGGCTCACAACCTTAGGTACTATAGAGATGAATTTCTAAGAATTGTTCATGCGATTTCATTCAGATGGAAGGATAATACAATTGAATGGGATGGTAGCTAAGTCTCCACAAATTATTAGCTCTCATCAAATGCAAAAGGTTCTCAGAAAAGGAGTAGATGGATTTATAGCAAAGTTATTTTCCATAGAAGTACAAAATACAGAGTCTTCAATGCCACCCGATCTTTAGAAGATTGTGGATGCTCACTCATCTATTTTTGATGCAATTCCAAAGGGACTACCATCAGTTAGGGAACATGATCATGCCATTCATTGATTCTAGGGAGCCAAACACCTAACATCATACCATACGTAAACCCATATTCCCATAAAAGTGAGATCGAGAAAATGGTGGAGGAAATGTTGAAGGCGGTATCATTAGACATAGCCAGAGTGCATATTATTCACCAGTGGTCATAGTGCGTAAGAGGGATGAAACATGGAGGATGTGTCTAGATTACCAAGAACTCAACGAGTACACCATCAAAGATAAGTTTCCTATTCCAAGAATTGATGATTTACTTGATGAATTGCATGGTGCTATTTATTTCACAAAATTAGATCTTTGTCAGGGGTACCATCAAATTAGGATAAAAGAGGAAGATGTTCATAAAACGGCTTTCAGGACTCACGAGGCCATTATGAGTTTTTGGTAATGCCTTTTGGTCTTACAAATGCATCCTTAACCTTTCAGAGCTTGATGAACACTATTTTTAGGCCATTTTTAAGGAAATTTGTATTAGTTTTCTTTGATGACATATTGATTTACAAAGAAGACATGGGAAGAACACTTACAACATGTAAATAAAGTGTTGGAAGTTTTGGAGAAGCATACTCTCTATGCAAAGCCATCCTAATTTTCTTTTGGTGTACAAGAGGTAGAGTACTTGGGTCATATTGTATCCCATGAAGGCGTCAAAGTTGATCCTCATAAGATCAAAGCTATAGTGGAATGGCCAAGGCCCAAAAATCTCAAACATCTTCATGGGTTCCTAGGACTAACAGGTACTATAGAAGATTTGTGCGGGGATATGGTAGAATAACAACCCCACTCACTGCATTGCTAAAGAAGGATGCCTTCCATTAGGCAGACGTAGCCACTAAATCCTTTGAGAAACCAAAGGAAGCCATGTGCAAGACCCCGCTTTTTTACTCCCAACTTCTAAAAACCTTCATTGTTGAATGTGACGCTTTAGGATCAGGATTGGGAGCAATTCTAATGCAAGAAGGAAGACCAATTGCATTTGAGAGTCACCAATTCAAAGGAAAAGATCTGCTCAAACTTGTTTATGAGAAAGAAATGATGGCTATTCTTCATGCGGTCAAGCAATGGAGGCCCTATCTCATGGGTAGACACTTCAAGGTAAAAACTGATCATGATAGTCTCAAATACTTTTTGGAGCAAAGGTTATCATCTGAGGAACAACAAAAGTGGGTAACAAAAATGTTGGGTTATGATTTTGAAATCATATACAAAAAGGGTAAAGAAAATGTAGTAGCTGATGCGTTGTCTAGAAGGGATACATCCGCAAATGCCTTACTATGTGGAATGTCCACGTTGACGGCCAATTGGGTGGATGAAGCAAGATTGGAATGGAATCAAGACAAGGATACACAATCTATAATACATTATATCAAGCAATGATCTATGACATTTAACAAATTTGAGTGGAAAGGTAATGCCCTATGGTACAAGGACAAATTATACTTGAGTAAAGATTATGAGTTGAAGCATAAGATTCTTGCAGAGCTACATGCCTCACTATTGGAGGACACTCTGGGTTTTTGAAGACATATCATAAAATAAAAAGATAATTCTTTTGGGAAGGACTCAAGGGGATGTACAAAAGTTTGTATAAGAGTGTTTAGTGTGTCAACAAAACAAAGGGGAAACGATTAAGACACCAGTGCAGTGCTGCAACCCTTACCAATTCCTAGCCGAGATGGGAGGAGGTCTCCATGGATTTCATCACCGGATTGCCTTGTTCGAGGGGTAAGAATGTTAATTTCGTGATTATGGATAGGCTCAAAAATATGCCCATTTTTGTGCCCTATCACATCCATTCACAGCCAGATAAATTCAAGCAACTATTTTTTTGGAGACAATTAAAGTATACATGGAACCCCAAAGATAATTGTAAGTGATCGTGATCCTATTTTCACAAGTAATTTTTGGATGGAATTATTTTCATGTTTGGGTACTCAGCTAGCTCACAATTCATCTTATCATCCTCAAACCGATGGACAAACAGAAGTGGTCAACAAATGCTTAGAGGGGTATCTATGTTGTTTTGTATCGATAAGCGGGAAAGGTGGATTAAATGGCTACCACTTTGGCATAATGGTGGTATAACACATCTTTTCATACCTCTTCTCAAATGACCCCATTTTTAGCATTATATGGTTACCATCCACCTTCTATCACTTCCTCCTTGTGGGTGCAAACTAAGGTCGGAGATGTCGAGGAACACATTCAACATCAACAACATGTTTTGGCTAGTTTGAAGGAGAATTTAGCATTAGCACAAAACATGAAACAAACAACAAGATCAACACCATAGTGAAAGACATTTTGAAATTGGTGACTTGGTTTTGTACATCTCTAGCCTTACAAACAGATGTCCTTAAAGCAACAAAAAAGGAAAACACACTTGCTCCTAAATATTATGGCCCTTATAAGGTTCTACGAAAATCGCGTTGTTGCTTATAAACTAGAGTTGCCTCCATCTTCACACATACACCCAAAGATATTCCATGTTTCATGCATGAAGAAGGTTATTGGATAGAAATTTGAATCCCATAAAGTTACTTAACTTGACGAGGAAGGAAGAATCATTTTGGAGCGAGAGAAGATTTTCAAACACTTACTAAGAGGCCGAGAACTGAGACATTAAGGAATATCCGATCAAGTGGAAGAATCTGAGCATAGAAGATGTAACTTGGGAGGATGAAGGTTTTCTGCAAAAACATCCAGATTATTCAACATTGAGGACAACATTGGTTTGAAGGGGAAGGGCACATTCCCATTCCCACGACAAGACATTGTAGAAGAATTTGAATCCATGGATACAACTTATCCAATGGAATATGTGATTTGATATAAGAAGTGTATGCAAGGAGCGACATGCTAGTAAATTCAACCCAATCAAGAACTTCAAGGGTTGTGAATTTAGAGACAACAAATTCCTATGTCCAAGGAGAGACCCAACAAATAATGTTAAACATAGTAAGTCATCAAATGGTTCAAAATGGTCAGGGCATATGAAGGATCAAAAAGCGAAAAGAAAGAACCATTTAGTCATGTTTTCAACAATATCTTGAATCAAACAAATTCATCATTTTAATTAGACAACTTCACCAATAAATCACTTAATTACTTTTATTTTTAATTTTTTTCGATAACATTAATAGTGAAATATTAAACTTTAATATATCTTTAAAAATTCAATTCATGAAAAAAATCACACCGTAATCAATAATTTACCTCCACCAATTTAAAAGTCCAATAAATCCTCAACCACAATATGTAATGTATTAGAAGGAATGTGGCATGATAATCATGATTGTAAAATATAATGAATGGTGGAGATGCATCGAAGTATCAACAACTAGATAATCAAGAGGCCCCGATGAGGGAGGAGGCACTTCACGATATGTAGGATTGGATGAAAAATCAAAAACTTTCTTGTAATTCTTAGGGAGAGGATCATTAAATATTTTGATATTTTTGTTTTCATTGATTGGAGTAGATGTCGAAGGGTTAAGGAATTTTATTGAATTTTTGTCAATAAGATATTGAATGAGATGCCTTAGTTTGAAACATCGATCCGTAGGATGACCAATCCATTTATGATAGTAGCATCTATTATTTTGTCCTAATTACATCCTTTAGGGTGAGATGGGTCCATATTGAATTAAGGAGGAAGCGTAATTATATTTCTCTTGATAAGTTGTGGTAATAGAACACATGGAGCATTAGGAAATTATTGTATGCTTTGGAGGTTTCCATTGAATATTTTCAGGAGTGGAAAACCATTAACAATAACTTCTTCTTGATGGGCTTTGGAGAGGGCTTGAAAGCTAATTTTTTTAAAACCAATTAGAAGATGACGATGCTTGATCATGGTACTTGATTTTTCCTATAGAGATAATTTTTCCTTCACGTAATTTAAGAGTATGAAATAATTGATCAACTCGAAGGAAACTTCTCAAATATGACACTCTCTTTCAATGGAGATAAGACACTTTTAACAAAAATTTCTTACAATTTAGAATAAACAATTACATTGGTCATCTTAGCTAGATTGTTTTTATATCAGTAAAACTTATTCCACTAGATGCTCATTAGATCCTCATTTTATTTATTCACATTAAGAATAGGATATATTAGAACCAATATTGACTACAAATGAGCTACAAAAGCATCTCCTAGATGCACAAATGATGTTACTCGAATGGATAGGTAGATTTTAAAACAAACGCACAAATAATCTTGAGGCTTCAAAAATTATGTTTTCCAATAATGTACGATCATCAACATAATCAAGACATGCCACATGAAAATAAATGATATACTCATGAGGATCACCATAATCATCACGATAGGAAACTTAAGGGTGATGAAATTTGGAGGAAGTGGATAGCCTAAAATCATAGTTACGAAACGAGTGTGATAAAGTAAACTCGAGTCAAGATATGGGGATGCACAAGAAGTATCTTGTTGAAGGTGATGGATTTGAATTTGGATGTCACAATAGAGAGAGGCTAGGTCTTAAGTTCCGAGAAGAAGAGACTTTCCACTTGTGGGGAAGCAATAGGCTACAAAAAATGGTTAGTAGGGGTAGGTATAGAGATGGGAACAATTGAAGTAGGTGGAATGGTGGAGGTAGGAGGTTGAGTAGAAATAAGAATGAAAGTGATAGTAGAAGGAGGAACACTAAGCTCATCTAGATTGATATCCTCCTCACGAGTAGTGAATAAGAGTAGATATAGATCTTGTGGATGCTAAAAAAGTTATCATTGAGATCTCGAAGGTGGGATTTAGTAAATGGTTCACTAGATTTAGCCATGAGAAAAACATTGTAAAAACATCCTAGAAGCAAGGTTGGGTACGAAAAGATGGGTTCACTAAATTATTTTGAGACAAAAATATTTATGTATAAACCCTAATATTTTTAGTCATGTATGATAAATAAATGATAAATTACATATTTGAAACAAGAAATAAGCTAAACGAATATAAATACCTTAAGTAGAAGAGAGGAAAGAATGACTTAGCTAATTAATGCTTGATCCGAGACCTGTGAAGACTTTAAAAATTGATGAACATGAACGGAAAACTATCACAATGCTTGTGCTCAGAAATTTTCTACTTTTTGAACAAGTGTTAGACCATGGTACCTTGATTCGGTGAGGGAACCTAGGAAAAAGACCTATACTAGGTACCCAGGATCGCAGACAGAGCTCGAGCCTAGTTTTTCAGGTGTTGAAAGATTTTCATTGATAGTCATTATTTTTTTCCCGTATGTCGCATTATTGTCCGCAAAAAGTCACTTGTAACTCAGAAAGAGATATTGACCCAAAATCCCTAAAACTACATCAAATATCAAAAATAAAATATGTAATATGGGGAGTTGGACTTACCTTGGTGGTCACTTGACTGAGTGAACTTATGACCAAGTGCTACACTAGATATTTAACTCCATGTAGTTCTTGTGGATGTGTGAAAGAATCGTCACGTGGAAGCCCTCTTGTGTAAGTGCACGTGATAAAGTAGATGATAGCTAGATGTACCAATGTAAATAGATGTGTGGATGGAATTATGAAATTCCCCTCCTATACGTGTATTTAAAAATGCATTCCTTGTCCCTTGAATGGATGCTATATGAATTCCTTTGATGCTCTTAGATTCCTTTAGATGCAAATCGCTTCACTCCGATTCTGAGGCGTTTCTTTGAAATATCGGCCAAACAGAGATAGGGTTACGGTATAGGAGGGATACCTATTTAAATGTTGGTTGGTTGGTTGTTGCGCACATATAACTTCTGAATCCATAGCTGATCATGAGAGCTTCCTTTTAGCTAGGAGGAAATACTTGTAATGAAAATCAAGACCACAAAAAAATTAAAACAATATGTGCAATGAACTCGCCTAAAGCATGTGCTAGATCCGGGAAGTGTGATAATTCCTAAAAATTGTCATTCCACTTGTTTAAAAAATTTAATTTGGATAATAAAGTAAACCCTATTGTAATTAAAATGATTTGGGTATCTCATCCAAAATACAATAAGAAAGATCTAATCTAATAGGCTAAGTTAAAATAAGATCCAAAGGTCAAGTAACTGGTTCAAGATCTCTGCAAGTCTGACAGAGGTCTCAGGTAGATCACATATGAACAAAGATAATGTGGGAATAGGTGGATAGGTCACTCAATGATACTCGGACTCTATTGGTCAAAACAAAGACCGAAATTGGTTGAGGGTGACCGACACTGCGGTTGGGAGAACCGGTGCCATTCGTGGAAAACTGAGAATGCCATAGAATGAGTTTTGGGTCTCCCTTATGATTACACAAAGGACCTGATTGGCTGAATGATATTAGGTGTATTGGGTGGGATTTGGAAAAATTTTAATCGGTATGTGGAGGGGTCGAGTATAAATGGAGGTCAAGGAGTGGCTAAGGAAACAAAGGATGACAATATAATGATGGAACCAATGAACCAAAGGAGTACAACGTCTACTTACTTGAACTCCGGTTCTGGACCCTCACAAGTGAGGAATGAAGGTGCTTGGTAGGAGGTCAAGGATGTAGAGGATCACCAATCGTAGGAAAGCTTCCTGCATGGGCTGCATGTGCATTCCTTTTTTCTTGGTTAGAGAAAATCCTTGCTTGGTTGAGTACTGGATGGTTGTGCAAGAGAAAATGCTTGATCTCATCCTTTGCATGCGTGTTCTTGCTGAAATTCATTCTCAGAAGATGTGATATCTCTCAAGAATGTGCCAATGTTTGTCCAACCTCCAAAATAAGGTTGTTTTGGGATTGAAAGGTAACCGATGCGTGGTTCCGCTTAACTGGTGACGGTTAGGGATAATCAAGGCCGATCGAAGGTGGATTTCCTAGGTTTGCTAAACTAGGCAGATCCCCTTGATTTTCTAGGATCTCATGTCATTCACCCTCGAATTATACTGGAAGCTTCTTGTAAGCATGTGGGAATGTGGTTAGAGGGAATGTAGGGGGTTTGGGTAAGTCTTAGTTAGTTATGACAACTTACTAAGAATAGGTCTTAGGGTGAGTTAGCTTGATGAGGTGTCTAGGTGAGATGTATGTGGACATTATCCCTAATTAAGATATTTAAATAATAAATATGGTGAGGATAAATGAATAAATTTAATTAAATTAATATTAGTGGAGTGAAGGGGGCCATGGCTAGGTTAATGTGATGAAGGGTGTTTATTTGTCGAGGGACCAAAGGGGAGTGTGACCTAATTTTAGTGTCTAAATTTTGCCCCTTTTTGTTGCGTAGCTTGTATTGGTAAGCGATGCTAACAAAAATAAGATGTGGTTTCCCCATGTGTGGGTGAAGGTGATCCCCCTCAAACTAGGAACTGAAGAGGTAGGAGGCAGAATCGGTGAGTGGTTTGATAAAAGGTAAATGTGATAAAAGGGAAGGTGGGGAATGGGGAAAAAGGGTTAAAGGTATACTTGGGAAATCTAGGTAATGGGTCAGGGTCAAAGGTAGTAATAGTCAAACACACACACATGTATAAACTACAACACGCTACCGGGTGGAAGAGCAGTCAAACTCTACATTGTCCAAAGTCGATAGGTGTATCCAAATAAGGTCAAAGTGATTTTGGTATCTAAGGTATAGGATATGGTCAGGAAACACACCATAGGTTAAAAGTACAGAATGTTTAGGTATGTTCTCGTACACCAAAGGTAGGGTCTGGATAAACAAATCAAGACAATAGGCTAGGTAAGGTCATTAGGTCAACAACACGTAATAGTGCCACAAGGTATAGTGA
Organism: Taxus wallichiana var. yunnanensis; assembly: GCA_018340775.1. NCBI lineage: Eukaryota > Viridiplantae > Streptophyta > Pinopsida > Cupressales > Taxaceae > Taxus > Taxus wallichiana. The sequence continues at coordinate 1,039,500,576 of CM031242.1, forward strand.
ACACATGAGGTCGAGGTCACTAATGATGGTCCAGGGGCCAAAAACCTAGTTCACAAAGCATGGATAAGGCCGAGGAGGGGTAAAATAAGGAGTCCCCAAAGGAGGACAAAGGGAGGTAGTAAATGAAGAGGTCAGGATGGTGAGGTAAATGGGTTGGGTAAAGGTGAGGTGGGGTAGAGGGTAGGTGTGGAAGAAAAAGGAGGGATAGGTGGGGTAATAGGGTAAAATGTTGGTTTTGTGAAAAGAGGGTGACCGATGCCGATTAAGGGTAACCAACATCGGTGAGAGAAATGACGCTAGACAGGGCGAAGGAGGTAAAGGTTACAGGTGATACGAGAGATGGAGGATATCCACCAAGACGCCCGATATGTGGCTTTTGATTTTTGATGTATGGTAGTCATTTTTTTATATATACCGGCTCATACACCTACTGCGTCAAAGAGAGTGAGGATGTATGAGAGTTTTTCCCGTATATTTGGAGCATATATATGTGCATGAGATCGGCTGCGATGTATGAGTATCGGCCTATGTCTTGACAATTTTGAGATGATGGACATGATGGGATACCCATGTATGTTGTATTGAGATACACGTTTATTTGTATGATGAGATACATGAGATTTTTGATTTGTCTTTTTGATATGGACAAAAATTAGGTGAGTTAGGCATGATGAAGTTAAGTTTGGTTTAGGCATGGATTGAGTCAGGTCATAGGCATGGATCGAGTCAGGTCATGTTTTAGGCATGGTTGAGTTAGGTCATAGGCATGGATCGAGTCAGGTTATGTGTTAGACATGCTTGAGTTTGGTTTGTTTAGGCATGGTGGAGTCATGTTTGTTTAGGCATGATTGATTTTTAAAGTAGTTGGGGTTGTGATTCATTAATTTGTATAATGAATGATAATATGGGCTATTGTTAAGATGCTTTATAATATATGTATGATGATGGTAGAGAAATAGTAGTCATAAGAAATGTATGTTGTGATGATGATAAAAATGTTAAGCAACTTGTTGTCTGCTTAGTTTGGTTTTCAATTGTTGATATAAAGAGGAAACTAAGTGGGGTAGAATTTATTTTAGGAAGATGAAATATGGATTGTTAGGGTAGAGAATTTCTGAGCTAACCTCCAAGGGCCCCATGCCCTCGGGAGTGCTACCTACATAGTCCCAATGAAAAGGACCTCGGCCGATGTAGTTCTCCCATGAGCTGGGAAGAATATGATGAGGTATGAGAATGAGTTAGTAGGTTTTAGGATTGTTGTGGGTTGAGGTCTCATTAGGTGTGGGTGGGTTAGAGGTAAAGTGATATAGGTGATGTTTATTGTGGAAAAAGAATAAGAATACCCTAAAGGTAAGTGTCGATGACCAAATCAGTATAAAGTAATCAAAATATAAATAAATATGGTAATAAGATAAGAGGGTGCAATAAAGCCACTTGATTAGTTAGGATCATACCGAGTAGATCATACCTTGGAGGAGGTGATGAACATAAGACCCTTAAGACATGCATGATTGATTGTTCTAAGGTGAAAAGTAGGCACATGATCACCAAATGTCTTGGTTTCTAAGAGGTCCCTTGAGGCGGTAGAAAATGGGAGTGGGAATGATGAGAAACGTGAAAGTTGGTTAATTATTTATATGGTATGAGGTGGCATGTTATTTGGGCAAGAGATCCTAGGTCACAATGGGAAAGTCCATGACTAAAACATTCTGTGTTTTGACTTGATTGAGATAGATTGATCAATGTGGGAAGTCTATATGGGATGATGAATTTAACTCCTTGAAGTCTTCATGAATTTAATCGATGCAAGCTTAAAATTATCTCATTTATTTTTTTTTAAACACTTTACATAGTTGTCCTTCGAGGGAGTAGTCTATTTATAGTAGGGATTGCATGGAGAGGAAGATGTCCTTTTGAGGGATTCATCTTTTTGATCGAAGTTTGACTTAAGGAGTTGGGTCCCATGTGGGGCTTTGAAGTCATGGACAAGACCAAGGTGAAGAATAGGATTCTTGTTTAGAAAGCAAGGTGAAATGACCATACGATCTCATCTAAAGGTAGACAAAAAGTATCCATGAGAATCATGTTATGTGTAGTCTTTGTGGTACACACATTCAAGAGAAGATAACATGTGACGTACTCACATGATTCTTGTTTAATCATTGGTGAGGTGTATGAAGTGGATAGCACTCAAGGGACGAGCATGGAAAAAAGAAAAAGGTGAGGTAGGACTAAAATTCAACAATAGAATGGTCGAAGATGTAAGGTGTTAAGGGGTTCGGGTTCGGGTTTATGATAGAGTGAAGATAAACGATAAGCACCCGATCCATAAGTATGAATTACGATATATGGTCCAAGCCAATTAGGAGCAAATTTTCCTGCTTTACTTTTTTTCTTTAGTTACATGTTGATTTTCTTCAGACCAAGGTCACCAACTTGAAGGTTCATTCATGGACACATTTGTCGTAGGTATGTCCGATAGGTTTTTGGTAAACTTGAAGGTGATCAAGAGCATTAAGACAATGTTCGCCTAATAACTCAAGTCAAGGCTAAATAGTCCCGACAAAAGTCATCATCATTGAGCATGTCATGGAGAGAATGTGGAGTGAGGTAATTTGACTTCGAGAGGCCGAACAACCTCCGTATGACAATGACTGCAGAAAATGGTGTCGCGGAATGGAAGTGCAAATACTAGTGTGGTATGCTCATAGGGCAAAAGGAATGTGGGTATGCCAATCCTTCCCAAAAAGATCGTTAACCACTTTCATGAGGATTTTGTTTAAGTTTTGTTAGTGTATTTGGCTTGGTCGTTGGTCCAGGGGTGATAAGGTGATGAGAAACTCGAGTTGAATACCGAAGGTGTCGCAAAGTTTTGCAATATTTTGTTTTCAAATTGTTTTCCATTGTCGTGATGAGGCGATGAGGAACACCAAAGCAATACATGATGTGATGATTGATGAACTCACATGTTTTCTCAACTTTCATGGAGATGAGTGGTATGGATTCAACCCATTTTGTATAGTATTCGGTAGCAGTGATGATCCATTGATGTCATTGGGAAGAATGGGGATTGATTTCTCCGACAAGATCCAAACCCCATTGAGAGAAGGGCCAAAGGTCATGGGTGACCTGTAAGGCATGACTGGGTGTGTGATGAAGGTTGGCATGTTGTTGGTACTTTACACAAAATTTGACGTAGTCAAAATAATCAAGGTTAAGGGTCATCCAATAATAACCTAGGCGAAGGATATGCTTAGCAATAACAAGGCCACTAAAGTGATATCCACATATGCCCTCATGAACTTCTTTAATGGTATAAGAAATTTCAGAACTTGTCAGGCATCATAAGAGAATACCATCAAAGCCACGCTTATAGAGGAGGACCCCCATGATGACATAATGAGAGATCTTTTAAGGAAGGCATGTTGTCCATTATAGGTGACATCGAGGGTAAGATGGAGAGAGAAAGATAGTTGAGTATTGTTTATACCACAGTCACTCGGGTTGGGGGTAGTGGTTCTAATAGAGTAAACATCGTGAGGCAGATAAGAAGGTGATTGGAGTCATTGTATGGTGACAAATATTTTAGAATCGTTGGCGGGCGAGTATTTGGGAAGCTAAGCAAGCCATGACATCTACAAATTTGTTAGTTGAACGTGGATGGTTCAAGGGCATAGTAGTCAAAGGTGGTCAAAAGTATATGTACATGATGTTTATACTTTTGAAGTATCTCGTTACGAAATTGGTATACGCCATTGACTTGGTTTATGACCAATTGAGAATCACCAAAGATGTTGATTGATTTGATGTTGAGTGCTTCCTAATACGATTCGCGATATTGTTTGTGCATTAAAAATCAAGTTTGAAAGACAAAGGCATGGGATCATCATCAATTGGAATAAGTATAATGCCAACTCCACCCCCATGCCGACACTTTGAACCATCGAAGAAGAGTGTCATTTGGTAGGGGGTTCATCTAGGAAAGGGGAGTAGCAATTGACTCAAATCTGAAAGTCAAAATTAGAGGGTCGATCCCCCAAAATAGGTGAATCGGCCAATTGGTTGATGATGGCTTGGCCTCGATGGAATATTTATGAATGAATTCGAGGTCAAGGTAAGCTAAAAGCATAATCCAAAGTGTGTGACACAATCGATTTTGGTAAGGTTTGGCATACATGAAGTGTAAGGGGCCTGTTGGTCACAACATAGGTTTTTGGTTGAGTAGGTAATGGCAGAGTTTGGTGGCAATGAAAACTAAGGCTATGCAAAGTTTTTCAGGGATGGGTGTATCAGGTTTTTAATCTAAAATAGTATGTCTTATGTAATAAACTGCGCTCGCTCCTGTGTTGTTCATCGCAATGTGCGAACATGAATCCCAAGGAGTGATCGGTAGCTAAGATGTAAATGTAGAAAGGTTGATCATATTTAGGTGGAATGAGTACGGGTGGTTGGAGGAGGCATTTTTTAGGGCCTCAAAATCTTTGTGGCAGTCATCATCCCATTTAAAGGAAACATCCTTCTTGAGAAGATGATGAAATGGTTGGCACCAATCAGATAATTGTGAAATGAAATGGCGAATAGACTACAACTTACCTTGCAGGCTACGAAGTTGTCTAAGGTTAGTGGGTGGAGGAATTTTTATAATGGCCTTGAATTTAGTAGGATCAACTTCTATACCACGTAGGGAAATGATAAAGCCCAAGTTTTTTCCTGAGAGGACCGCAAAAACGCACTTCTTAGGCTGAAGGCAAATGCAATATTTAATGAGACGCTCAAAAATGGTTTTTAGGATGGCAAGGTGCTTGAGTGGCATTTTGATTTGGTCAGAGATCATCCACATAATATTCCAATATACGATGCATGATATCATGGAAGATGTAAGTCATAGTCCGTTGATATGTGGCACCAATGTTTTTATGGCCAAAATGCATAACGCGGTAGCGTAAGGTCCCCCAAGGGGTGATGAATGCGGTTTTATGTTGATCCTCCTGGGGTAAGCAGGGATTTTGTTATAACCTAAGAAGCCATCCATGAGTGATAGCATCTCGTGGCTAGCGGTAAGGTCGACCAAATGGTCAATATCAAGGGAAAGTCATCTTTTGCGCAAGTAGGTAGAGGTAACGAAATCCATGCAAATGCAGAGTCACCCTATCACCTTAGTGATACTGACAATGTTAGAAATCCAATGAGTATAATCAATGGGTAATATGAAGGAAACATAAAGAAGGTGATGAAGTTCCTCTTTGATGAGAAGGGAAATGCAAGGGTTCATTTTCCTCACTTTTGTTTGATGGGTTTGGCATCCGGAATGGTTACGATATTGTGGGCCACTATGGTGGGGTCAATAGAGGCCATGTGTGCATAAGACCAAGAAAAGGTGTGGTTATGATCTTTGAGAAAAGAATTGATGGATTCCTTCTCAACAGAATCTAAAGATTGACCGATATTTAAGATGTGCGGGTTGTCTTGAGTATGAATTTTGATCTCGATAGTCGATTCATTCAACATGGTTTGCATCTCAAAGGGTAATGACCAATGAATATATGATTCTTCTACACCAAGGTAGGTGATTATGGATTCATCATCCCAACATTGGACAACGTTAATTAAAGGTGTATCATCATCGATCATTTCAAGATACAGAAGGGAAGAGAGGAACGAGCTTTGCCCTTGCATTGATAAGTCAAAGGCCCTAATGAAATGGTGTTTATGAAAAAAATTAAGAGGGATAGATTTAGGATCCATCGACTCACAAAGAAAGGTGGTGATGAAATTTGAGCAGGTGAAGAGGGTGGAGAAGGGCTGATGTCCTTGATGAGTTCAATGCGGGCCTTTTTGGTAGGTGGTTCAGGAAAACCGATACCACTACGGTCATTATGTTTGTGGGTGGTGAATGGAATAATGGTATGGCGGCCTTGCTCATAAAAGCCAAAACCAAAATCCTTCCATGCACATACATCAGTGCAGAAGGTGTGCGATAAACAATGATTGGTAAGAGAATGGAAGTTAGTAGAAAATTGGTGGTTTTGTGACGGTGGTTCGGGTGTGTATGTGGTAGTATCAAGTCGCCCATATGTGAGACTGTATGAAGATTTAGAGGACCATAAAGGAGGTCTTATCCTATGTTGTGATCATAGCGAGGGTGTTGGTGAAGACTCCCATACTCTTGTGGAGTAAGGCATGTGTTGACACTATATAGAAGTATTCCCATGTGGTGTTGAAAAACACCTTCCAAGGGATCGTGATTGGTATGTGGGTAGTGGGAATAGATGATGTGTCGAAGGTTGATGAGAAGGTGGAGTTAATGGATTGGGAGACCGATGGATGGCCGTGGATGTTGTGGTGACGGTAGGAGGGAAGAGGAATATGTGGTGGAGGTGGCGATCTTCGGTAAGTGGAAGTGTAGGTGAAGTAGTAGCGATCAGGAGGTAGATTCCTTAATGGGTATAAGCACGTCATTAGGTCGGTAAAGCATGTTGCATGTTTTAAACATGTGATGGATCGATGGAATGGTATAGGTGTTTCCTTCATGTTCAAACTTTACACAACGATGTAAAGTGGGATGAATGCAACCCATGACATGAATCCAAGGTCTCAAGCAAGCAACAAGTTATATTTAAATTCCCCTCCAAGACATAAAATAATTTTGGGATAGTGTGGGGCCCACACAAATGTGGAGGATGATAGTGCCTAATGTGGAGGTGATAGCATCATTGAATGAACGCAACATGACAGGATGTTTATGCATGCAATTGTCAGGTATGCACATTTGAGTGAATGTGTGGGATGAAATGATATTAATACTAGCACCCCCATCAATCATTACACGTCGTACATGTATATCATCGATGTGGACAAAGATGAAGAGGGATAGGTATGGGTCATCTATTTGGTGTGGGTGCACTCTTGCTCGAGAAGCTAAGGGAGGCTACTTGGTGAGTAGGGTGCGGTGTGGATAAAGGTGGCAATTTGGTGAGAGAGGCTACATGATGAGGTGTGATAATGGAGGCTACGGGTGTGGGGTCATTGGGTAAAACCTCAATAGATTGAAGAACCTCCATGAGAGCTTGACGATGGGATTCTGAGGTTTGGATGAGGTCATATAAGGACATTTTGAGGGAGATTGGTGTAATTGTTTGAGCATGGTGCGACGTGTGACTCCATTAGAAATGGGGTATGTGGGGTCGTGGATAGTGATTTTAGGTATGGGCGTAGATGGTATGTTACGTATAGGATTGGTTGGTGGGTTAGTCACCTTTTCTTTACCTTTATCCTTTTAGAATGGGTAGTAATGTGGATCATGTTGATATGAGGGAGTTGGAAAATAGATAAGGTGTAGGGTGAGTGGCATAATGACATGACTAGAAGAAACCTACCGAAGGAGAAAACCTTGTGAAGTGAGTTGGGCACAACGACATTTAGGTGATGGTGTGGAAAGTTCTCTGATGCGAACCATATTAATTTCAAATCTTGGATGTGGTTCTATGAGTCATGGGGGTGGAGGTTGTGGTTGTTGTGTGCAGTGGAATGGGTGTCGTGAGGCAAGGTCCTCATCAAGAAGGTCATCGTCATCAAAGTTGGCTTTGAGAGGACACAACCGGATATGGATGGTTTTCAAGGCCTTGCAATTCTCCACGCCATTCCTTGGAACACGATGGTAGGAAAAATTTTAGTGTCATCAAACCCTTTTAGCTTGGGTTTGAGGGGGTCGTAGGTCCGAGTGGCGGTAATGTGATAACAAAATTCTCAAGGAGGTTGGTTAAAATTTTGGCATAGAACCCCGCTAGTGGATTGCAAATGGGAAGTGAAAGTTGGTTTGGATGTAGGTATGGCTGATTGTTGAGGAATGGTCTTTGTAGGAGGGGGAGTGGTTGAGCCATGGTTTTGGGTGTTGGTCATGTTTGTTAGGTAGGGGTTTGGTAGATGAACAGGAAGGAGGGTGTATGGTTGCTTTGACTACCTTATCGGAGGGTTGCAGATTTTTTATGTTGCACCTTCTTCAAGAAAGGTGATATGGGTGTACAAGATCTAGAAGGAAAAGCAGATGGGGAAGAGGGTGAGTTACCCACAGGGGATAACGGAGGATCTGTGAAGATATATGATGTAGGTCGAGCAGGGGGTGTGAAAGACAAAGACTGAAGTGTAGTGGGTAGTGAAGAAGTTACGGAGAGTATTGGGGGTATGGGTGGTAAAGATGTTGCAGGTGTAGGTGTAAGTCATGTCGAGTGCTTGGGTAGGTTAGAGGTTTGCATGAGGGAAGGAGTGGGCTGTTATGTTTTGGTTTATTGATGGGTGGAAGTTTCTTAACCGTGGCGGGAAACCGAGGTCCTAAGACGGATGGGACCGGTGCAAAGTATGAGTTCTATGGATTTGGTTCTTTTGTTTGGGTGATGGAGTAGGTGTGGTGTTTAATCTGAAGATTTAGCTAAATCTAGATTTGATAGGTGGATGAGTAAAGTTGCTGGTTGGGTTGACCCCTAAGGTTGTAATAGGTTTAGTCGAGGCGAGATGTCAGAGATGTGGGTTTTGGTTTAGATGTAGTTTTGGTTATGGGTAAGGGTCTATGTTGATCTATGATGGATCTCATGGAAGAAGTTGTGATAGAGGTGGTTATGTTCGCTTTCTATTTGTCGAAATATTTTTGGGTAGAAAGTGGAGGTATCAAAGCAAGTGACATCTACATCTGCGTTGAGGTTGAGACAGAAGCAAAAGGCACCCCAAAGTAAGGCCCTATCCACATAATCTAAGTGATTAGCCAAACATGAGAATGACACGTCTATAGGTGGAGTTGATAAGGACGTAATGGCAATTACCGTAAAATGTTTCTTAGAGACGGGAATTGGCTAGCTTTAGCTTCACTGGTAAGAGAGCTAAAAGTAGGTCCGTCACGGATCTTGGGTAGCTAATGGAGAATGCTCACCAAGAGGAAAAGGTATCTATACTAGGTTTATGATAGGTGGAGGAGATGATATGTGCTCCTCTATAGGTGGAGGAGATTATGGGAGCTCCTCTCGTGGGTGGAGGAGGCAAACAAGTATCATCCGTGAATCAAGAAGCATTGTGGGTATCGATTCTATAAGTGGAGAAGCCAAAGGTGAAATGGTCTCGATGTTAGCAAAAACTACTCCATAGGTGAGGAAGGAGGTGAAAGGTGTTCCTCTGTGGGTGAAGGAACAAGTGAGGTTGGTTCCGATGTGGAAGGAGGATTTCGTGGCTAGAATCTCCTCTGGACAGAATATGGGGTAACTAGGAAGCAACAGTGCATCACTAAAAATAACGTGGACCTATTGGGTATGGGTATCATGAGTTAAGGCCTCACCGGTTTGATCGGATGAAGGGGCATGATTAGGAAATGGTTTCTTGAAGTTGTGTAGGTTTTGGTTGGCAGTGTCTCGTTAGGATTATCCACGGTTAACTTGCCTTTCTCGTATTTCTTGACAATATTTTTGAAAGTGACGTAATTACCGTCACTATGACCCTTTAATCGATGATAGTTATAGAAGTCGTGTTATTTATACCATGTGGGCATGGGGCGGCGAGGAGGTCAAAACTAGTGTGTGGTTTTATGGGCAAAGGGTGATGGCCGCGGCTTTGATAAGATTTTCTAAGATAGAAGAGTAAGGCTCCCGATTGGGGTGTATTTCGTTATTCTCATCCTAATTGAAAATTCGGACATATGAGAGATTAGATGAGGGTAGGCTGATTTGATGGATAAGCCGACATCGGTTTTGAGTACCATTATGTTAGCGGTGCCCTTAGCCTTTGAATAATTGTTCTACATTTGGAAGAAGAAGAAGTATCATTTGACTTGAATGCCATGGTGAATGCCCGAATCTCTAACTTTCGTGCCATGGTAAATTCTTCATCAAATGTTTGGAAAGTCCGAACCTACTGGGGTTGCATTTGAGATATGTCTAGCACAAGCTTGTGTGAAGAGCTCAATGAGTTATGTTTGTGGTAGTTGAAAGGTTAGCGATTAATCAAGCTACACCAAATGAGAGAAAAAATATACGATAGATTTGTCCTCATACCGATGCATGGAGTATAGGTCAGTCATGGTAACCTTCTTGATGATATTGAGGAGAAATGATCCAAGAAGGCTTGGGCTACCCGATTAAATGAAAATATACAATGTCTAAGTAACCCACTATACCAATCTAAGGAAGGTCCAAATCAAAGACATGGGAAAGGTCCTTAAGATAAAAGCATCATCGTGTGTGATTAGGTAGCACCCATGTTTGAATGACCACAAATGTTGTTGTGGGTCTTCCTTGCTATTGAAGCAGTTAAATTTAGGCATCTCCCAATGTATGGGGTATGGACGAATAGGAATGGATGGGTGGATGGGCTCGTTACAAATCTCATCATAGGTGAGAGTGTTGTAGGAGCCGGAAACTGATGCCTCCAATGTCTACATATTTTCCAACATCAATTTGATTAGGTCATTGGTAGGTTGCGATGATGATGGGTGTCTCTTGTAGCATGAGAGGGTTTGTTTTGGGCATATAACTAGGGTGGAACTCTAGTATATGGCGCTTCCATGTAGGTTGATTGAGAAGAAGGTAGTGAAAACAGTGGTATGTACCCAGTGAATAATAGATGAAATGGGAGGTCTAATAGTACGTATATGGGGTAGAAGGGTCATGGTAACCCTAGTGGTAGTGGGGGCTAATGATTGTGGAATGGAAAGGATCATGTTCTCAAAAGGGGTACGGATAATCGACAATCGAGGTGGTAATGTAGTTACATGTTGTTGGTTCAAAAATCACGCTTGGGCAGATTTATGGATAGACGAGTCAATAGTGTGTAGGGCATAGTCCCTCTTTGAGTCAGCAAAGCGAAACTGGTTTATTGCTATTCTACTAGCAGGAATCAGTGAAAGTCTCACAATATTCTACCTTCAAGGGTTTGGGATCTCATCCCAAAGAGGGTTGTTTCCATCATGCGGAAAGAAAGGAATGAAAGAGAGGATGAAGAAAGATCAGATCCGAAGAAAGAAAAGAAATGAATTCCAAAGCAAAAGGGTCAAAGGGTTTATGTTTTGGGATTGGTAGTAAACAGAGCCAAACCTACTTGCATAAACGCACAAAGCAATACTGGATGAATAAATGATGATAAAAAGAAGTAGATCCAATAGAATAAACACACAGATCTGACATAAGAAAGATCTAATGCAAATAACACATGTATTCAGCACAAAGTCTAAATATTGTATTAATATTTCCTTCTGTTACAAAAAGCTCAAAGTCTTTTCTTCTCATTTCTATTTTCATCCGAAAATATCCACTACTCTAATACAACAAGTATTTGAGTTTTATAGAAGAAGATGAAGAAGGAAGGAAAAAAGGAACCAACCACCTATTTACATAAAATATACAAAATATCTACAAAAATATCTCAAAGTCATGTTGACTTTTGACAACTTGATGGATGACATCATCCCATGGTGCAACATGGATGATGTCATCATTTGTGCCAACATACTTTAGACATTTTACAAAAAGAAAGTCGAAGGAGAGAGATTATTCGTCGTCATCGTCCCACGGCTGAAAGGGGATATCCTGCTACTGCTACTCGGTGACAAGATGTGGAATTGGGCATGGTATTCCATGAACTTGCTGATCATGGGCTCTAATTGATCCCGGGAAGGATCCTCGTGTCACCACCGATAGCCTCCTAAGTCTCCCGCCGTCTCGTGAGCTTCTCTGGGAGTTTGGAATATTCATTCTTTGCTTCTATTAGAACCCGATGAAGTCCCGACAGTCAAAGCGGAGTTATTGATGGATTCTATGTCAAAAGTGACCTCTCGCCCACCTCTTGTGAAACGATCTCCTCAAGATCCGGATGGTTTCACAACCTTCCTTAAGGCAAAAGAAGGAGTAAGCAACCCCGGGACATCATGTTAGAACATTTTTTCCATCTCGATGCATCAAGTCCCGTGGCTTCTTCCTTTACCTTATCAATCTTTTCGAGGACGAATTCTAGTTGATCCATCCGTAATCCAAAGTGGAAAGGATTTTATTGAGGGCCCCGGATGACCGAAAACGCCAAACTTGACCATATCTTCAATCGAACAAATAACATTCTTTGAAAGGTCTCACGCCGCATCCTAACATGGTCCAGCTCTTCTCGATATGGGTCCCGCTAATGCCTCGGAGTTCTTTGTTCACCCTTGTTGATGTTCGGGATACAAATCGGTGAACTTGGCATTTACTCATTCACTGTCCTTGAGGATCTGGCTCCTCCAGGTGGAAACTGCCATACCCTACTCGCCGATCTTTGCATATTCATTAATTTTATCCTGACTCAGAGGCTCAGTGAATCTCGGCAAGCATTTGTGGGAGTGTGCACTACCCATCTTCCGTAAGGTGTGGAGCAGATGTTTATTTTGCTCTTTCGTAGCCTTTTCTCTTTTTTGCTTCTTGAAGCTTCTTGCAGGGCATCAACTACGATAGGGCCTCTCCCGAAGGCTTTCGTAGACGTACCCATTGTGACTTGAGTCACCGTGTAACTGGCCGAGACAGATCCTTTTATCCTTCGAGGATTGGGGTATGCGATCTCCATTACCCTCTCTCCCGAAGCACTCTGAGAGAAGCGTGTGATGGGCTTTTGCTTCTTTGCCCCTTTTGACGGGATCATGGAGAAGTCCATCGGTGCGATGGGAACTTTCCTTTTCTGCTGACTTAGGTGCTGGGAGATCCAGGCTGGACTTATGGGAGAAGGACTAGAAACAGAGAAGGGGGCAGCTGCAGAGTAGTAGAAGGAAAAACATGGAGACACTTGGAGGCGGCATCGAGGGAGGCCGAGGAAGTGCCACATGGGAGGAAGAGATACCGCAGAGAGGAAGACATAGGAAGGGAAGGGAGCTCGAGATGAGGGAAGAAATGGAGGGGGACAGATCCACGAGAGAAGAGAAGATGGACGAAGAAGTAGGAGGGACCAAGTAGAAGAAGAGGGGAGAGGACACGACCAAAGGAATGGTCGCTTGGGTCACTCGAGGAGGGAAGGAGGAGAAGGAGAAGAAGGGACAAAAGGGACCTCAATCGTCAGCAGCAAAGGGCCACATCCTAAGTGGATATGCCTATTGGAACATCTTCCGACGCTTCTTTCTCTAGAGAAGCCGAGTTATAACTTGTTCGGGTGCAAATAAAGGAGGACTTTCAGAGCATCCTCCTAGGTGGAGCTGGATTCACCCTCTTTGCCTTTTCCTTTCCCTTTGGCTTCTATTTAGCCCGAGGAGGTGCGTTGCCCAATGGAGCGGTTGTGAAATCGACCCCGAGGTAGATGAGTCCGTTCATTCGGCACCAATGCTCTGTTCTACGCAGAGTTTCTCTGACTCTCTCCTCAATTGTCTGGAGGGCTTTAGTTCTATCAATTAACGCGAAAGGCCAATCGTCCCCACCCGTGTCAAGATACACTTGATCCACTTCTTGCTCAAAGAGTTTGCATCCTTTTCGGATGATGGCTACCCCGTACTAGATGATTTCTGCTAAGGCCAAGCGAGAATGATCCTTCCTTCTGAGCTCAACCTCATGATATATGTCGATGTAGATATCTTCGATCTGAGGGATGTGGATCGGGTCGAGCTTAGCCCTAGGCAAAAATTTCTCGGGTCAAGGTGGGCCTTGCTAGGAAGTCAAATTTCATATTTAGCAGCTCCACCTTCCAAAACATATCTTTTGCCTCAGTGGTGAGTGAGACACGTATATCTACCCACTGTGAGGGGGAAAGGAGTTCCACCCTTCTTTCTCTTTAGGCACTTTTCATGGCAAGTAACAAGCTACCTCGATACTCCAATAGGATCAACTTGGGCTCGGATACCTTGGCAGCCTAGTCGGTTCCCAAGAAATTGACTTCCCTTAGATAGGTAAATGTGGGGAATTGAGTGAACAGGGCCCCCCACTTCTTAGTAAGCTGCTACTATGCTCTTGGTCATATGACCGTGAGTCATATTTAACCTTAATAGGTAGATGATGAAGTAGAAGAATGCATCATTGATCTTTGTGAATTGGGGGATGCTATTTTCTAGCTTCAGCTCTGATAGTATTCATAGATTTTGACTTGGGGCCAAACCCCGCATCGCATCAGAGCTGGATAGTCCCTTTCTGAAGCTGCAACATAGACTACGTAGGAGTTCATATAGAACCTCCCCGTTGTGTTAAGTTGTTGTAGCTGCTCTGATATTGTGCTGCTTATGATTTCTGCCCACTCAAAGCGTTGATCGGGCACATTTTTATTCATTGTTTCAAATACCGAGCATCCATTTGTGAAAATAATGGGCGCGTGAAGCCCAAACACTCTACTTAGAACGTGATGGTGTCACTGAGTTCCTCTTAAAAGTCACTATGATGAATGACTTGTGGCCACCGAGTCACTACTTTTTTGTTCTTCAGATAAACTTCATTCATCAGCTGCATGCACTGATCTTCATTGTCGTCCCAGGCCTTGATGCAATCTTCTTGGGCCGGGCCACAAAGTGCCGGGGTGATGAGGAATGCCACAAAGTGCCAAGTGGCAATGAGGTTAATTATGACCTCGCCTTCTCACCATGGACACATCTTGTGTCTTTGTTGTAGCATCGGGCTACCACCATCATAAATTCATTGTTTACGGCACTAACTGGGATCCCACCAGCAAAGTGCAGGGCACTGCCCATCAATTTGTCCATCCATGGACTTCTTGTGACCCTCTGGGTTCTGGCCCGGAAATCTTCCATGTCAATGTGACCCGAGCCGAGTCTTTGATATCTTGGTCACACTCTGCTTGGGACTCTGGGCATTCTCGACCCTCCGATACCTATACTTCATTTCTTCTTCCGTGAGCTTGGCTTTACCCTTTAGGTTTGGTAGGTCTCTTGTTTGATGTTGACATATGTTCTTCTCGAACTTAGTTGCTGATCTCAACAATAAGAAGTGAAACCCAACGCAAGAAAGCCATGTCAGCTGTCTGATTTTCCATTGAAATGTTGACAGAAGAAAGAGTTAGCAATTTAAAGGCCTCATGGTGTAAGGTGCATGAATACTGCAGTTACATGAGGCTAAATAGTAAGGCGCACAGAAAGGGATGTCATAGGGATAAATCAAGTGCCAAAGGGCACATGGCACATGGATACTGCAGATTACATTCTTTGTTGTTGTAAGCACAAGTGCGCCTGCGCCATATGTATGTGTTTTATAAAGGGCGCATGGATTCTTCATGTTACATGGAACAAGATGCGCCCGTGGTGTATATTTTTATGTTGCATGGAACTTCGGTGCGCCAGAGGCGCATATAAGGTTTGTGTAACATATGCTTTTAATGCACTTAAGAGAACTTGCACGGCGCATGGAAGTTATGCATAACATGATGTTGTTGCAAATGAGGATGCACTGCGCCGCTTAAAGCTTTGCACTTGGCGCGATAATTTAACTCGGTGTTGCATGATGCAGGCGCGCCAAAGGGTGCGAGTTTTAACGATGCAACAAATGAGTTTGGTGCACCATGAGGGGTGTGAAAAAGCGTTTGCAACAAACCAAGGAAGTGTGCCCTTAGGGCGCAGCTTTTCATGATGTAGTAGGTAGGGAATGTTTGCCATTGGCATGCGCTATTCTTTGTGTAACAGGGTGACATATGCACCATTGCGCAACTGCTTTTTCATGTCGTAGGGTGCGCTAATGCGCCAAAGCGAAGAAAATACAGCTTCTTTTTAAGCTTCAGATTCTCTCTCGAGGGGTTTATATGTGGTTAAGCTCCTTTTCGGGGTCCTTTGGGTGATGAAGGGCTTAAACAAAGGGTTTCAAGCCATCATTTCAGGACATAGTTTCCTCTACCAGCAGATCTAGAAAGAGGGGGAAGAACATGTGGAAGAATGGAAAAGATAGTAGGGGGGGGGATATTCATGATTTCGAGTCTTTCCAATCTAATCCAAACCAACAAGTAGCCAAAAACCACAAACATGAAGAACAAAAGAAAGAGGACCTCTTACTGTGATAAATAGTGGAGAAGCGTGCAAACGGGTCCACAAAAAGATTTGAAAGTGACAGTGGCGGTGAAGGTGTGCTGATGTAGTACAGAAAAAATAATCACGTGATTGTGTTTGGTGACAATGACAAGAGACGTGCCTATTTATAGGCGAGGTGATAATAAATGCGCCACCAAATTTTCAAGTGGCGCACCAAAAGAGCTGTCGACACAAGAAAACATGTGCCCTTTGCGCACCAAAATGTTTGCCAACACAAAGTTATGCGCACCTTTGGCGCACCAAAAGTGGTGTCGACAGAGGAATATGTGCGCCCTTGGCACACCAAAAAGTGGCGCAACAAAAGATATGTTGACATGAAGGCGCATGCGCCTTGGCGCACGCAAGGAAGACTCAACATAGAGAGGCACACCAAAATGCTTGTTGACACAAGAAAACATGCGCCAAAGGCTTTAAAGGGGGCGCATGAACATTTGATGTTGCATTGTCATTATATGCGCCCGCCCAAAAAAGACCAAAAATGGCTAAGTTCGAAAACTAGATTTCCCGGGAAGGGATTTTGCAACGTTCCGAACGCAAGGAATCCCCGACGAGGGATCGGAACAAAATTTTCGGTAGGGTTATCTCGTAAAATTGCCCTTGCCAATTTTACAGGATAACAACTGGCTCTTTCTGGGGACTATCCCTGAGAAAACCTCAGGGTAGAGAATCCCAGATCTCATGTGCCTATCCATTGGGTAACAGAGTCAAAAACAAGGGCGACCGGAGGGCAAACAAAAGGGAACACACAACAAATAGAAAGAAAACACATGACAAAAACAAACACACAACTAAAGCAAACTGTACAAAGAAGAGAGCAAGCTCTACTTCCTGAAGATTTTCAGATGCTGCCCGCTGTAGGGAAGCGGGAGTTCGGTTCCATCCAGATATGAGAGATAGAAACTATTCTCTCCGTTGAGCTGCTTGATCTTGAAAGGTCCTCTCCATAGGGAATCAAACTTTCCGTGCATGCCTTTTGGCTCTCTTCACTTGTCCCACAGAAGGACGAGGTCTCCCACCTAAAAATTTCTTTGCTTAGCTTTTTTATCGAATGCATTCTTGACTTGATTCTCGATGCTCAAGTGATCTTGTCGACCACTCTTACTCTCTTTTCTTCGAGTTCCTGCTAGATACATGATCCTCTTTTCAAAGAATTTTGGAAATTTTCATCTTCAATTACTCGTGCTGCGTAGAGAGCAGGGATTCGAGTGGAAATGGGAAGCTCTCAGATTAGTGCCATATAACACTTGAAATGGTGACATACCGAGAGACCTCTTAGGAGTAATGTGATCTGCCCACAAAGCGTCGTATAAGGACTTGTGCCACATTCGCTTGATTCTCGATCCATTATGATGGTCACTAAGTTTTTGTTACTGGATTCTACCTGACCATTTCCTTGAGGGTAATAATCTGAGGCGTGAGCCAAAGTTATCCCGTATTCATAGCAAAAACTAATAACTTCCCGTGAGGAGAAGTTAGAAGCATTATCAAAGAAAATCTTGTTGGGAACACCAAACTTGACAATGATATTTTCTTTGATAAAACGCAAACAACCTCGGAAGTGGCATGTTTGATAGGTATGGCTTCCACCCACTTGGTGAAGTAATCAGTTGTTGTTAGTACATAACTATGTCCGGCGCTTGATTGGGGATTGAGTGCACCGATAAAATCAATTCCCCACTACTTGAATGGTTCATCGACAAAACCGCCTCGGGGAAAAGTAGCCAACTTGGGCTTGCCGACGAACCGCTCTTGCAAGGCTCACACTTTCATACCTGTGGTCGATCTTGGAAGAGCATCGGCAATAGTACCTAGCCCGATGATCTTGTGTGCTGTCACGAAAGAGGAGAAATGGCCTCCACAGGCTGAATTATGAAAACTTTCAAGTAACTTCACCTACTGTGGCTTGTCGACACATCGCAAGAAGACGCCATCTATCCCACGTTTGTATAAACCGTCATCCCAGATGACATATTTGGCTGCTCTGAGCTTTATAGTGCGCTTCTCCTTTGCAGTTAGGTGAGTTGGGAATTCACCGTAGGTGAGGAAGAAAGCAATATCGGAATACCACTCATCACTGGTTGCGACAAATAGGACCAGAGGCAGAGAATCGGTTTCTCCAACCGGCTTTGTGCTTCATTGGTACAATCATCCTTTTCTCCAGAAACTTCCGACCCTTGGTTTTCAGCCATAAGTTGACACAAGCCTTTGCCTCTTACCAACTTGGTTGGTTTTATATCCAGGTCATACTCCTGGACCTTTGTAATCCAATTTCCTCGCAAGCTTCCTAACTCCTGTTGAGTTAAAATTGATTTGACTGCCGTGTCAGGGACCAGCACCACTGTATGAGAATTTAAAATGTAATACCTGAAGTTTTTGACTGCTTTGACAATGGCGAAGGCATGCTTTTCCTAATGAGAAATTTTTAATTCATGAGGCTTGAGGGGAGAGCTCATGAACGCAATCGTAGATTCAACATCCTCATAATTCTTTTGCATCAAGATGGCAGATACAGTATGCTCAGATGCATAAATATACATGATAAAATCTTGGAGAAATCGGGACACTAGATCAAAAGTGAGCACGAAGCTTTTATTTCTTTGAATGACCTTTTCCTTCCTCGCTCCATCGTAAAGTTGGTGACCCTTTCATCATGTCCAATATATGACGAGTCTTCTCAAAGAAAGTCGGGAACAAAACACCCGAGAAAGTTCACCTTCCGAAGAAAGAATGAACGCCACTTGCTTGTAGAGGCAAAGTAAGGCTTTGAATAGCTTTTAACTCTTTCGGTATCTATCTTCGCTCCTTCTTTGCTAACAACATGCCCTAGCAACTTTCCTTTTGTGACTCCAAAATAGACTTTTTCGGTTCAGGGAAATCCCATGTTCTCGGACTGGCCAATACTTGCTCCAAATGATCACAATGATCACTTCGTTGTTTAGAGAACACAATTAAGTCATCCAGATAAACGACAATGACTTTCCCATCATACCTTTGAATGCAAGGTCCATGGCCCACCGAAAAAAGTGGCGCCAAAGCATTGGTCGACCAAAAGGCATCCTCGTCAGAGCAAACGTGCCCAGTGGAGTAGTGAATGATGTTTTAAATTGATCTTCAGCGAGACTTCAATCTGATCAGAGCCCGAAAACCATCAAGCATGGACAACATTTCTGATCTAGTTACCACTTGTAGAACTTGATCCATTATGGGAAGTGGGTAGTTGTCCTTTAAGGAAGCCTGATTCAAGTTTTGAAAATCTACGCATATGTGTATTTCACCATTTTTCTTGCGCACTGGCACAATGTTTGCCACCCAAGTACTGTGATGGATAGGAAAAATGATTCTCGCATCCAGCATTTTCTAAATTTCAGCCTGGATAGTACCTGAGATCTTAGGGTTATAATGCCTCTGCTTCTGGCGAAAGGGTTTGACGTCCTCTTTCAACGGAATGTCATGCTGACATCCTTTGGCTTAAAATACTTTAGATCGGCGTAGGACCATGCCAATACATCCATGTATTTCTTCAGCAGTTTGACAAACTTCCGCTTCTCTTCAGGTGTGCAACATTTTCTGATGTTCACAAACTGTGGATGTTCTACCGATCCTAAATTAACCGGTTCGGTTTCTGGGGAGGAGCTAGTATCATCTCACCTTTTATTTTTTACAAAACGGTCATGCCTGTCGAACAACCGCTCCAAAGAAACCAGCCCTTTAGAATTTTATTTCCTTTGAGCTGAAAAATGTCGTCGTTCCCTCCTGATTCACCCTCTTGATCGGTGACTGACTCGCGGCACACAGAAGTGGATCCTTCAAAATGAAGTTCCTTGAAATTTTCTGCCTTTTCTAGAAAGGAAATGAGTTGATTGTCATCATTGAACACTTGCCAATGCTGAGAATTATCCGGCACGCTTGGGCGGAAAACCACCTCAATGGTGTATTTGTCTATTTTCAAGCCTGGGTGAGGGAGCATGAGGGATGCTGAACGCCAATGAATCAGCCATGTCATTCTCGAGCTCTTGGAATGGATCCTATTGAAAAAGCATCAAATTCTTCAATGTTGTTCCACACCGCATTACGGTAATGCCCGAGCCTCTCATTCTTCACTTGATATATCCTCTTAACTTGATTCACGACTAGCTCTACATCACCTTGTAATTTTAGATTTTAATCCCTCTTTCCTTCGCGGCTTGTAGGCCAAGTAGCAGCAGAGACACATATTCAGCAGTATTATTTGTATTGAAAAACTGCAATTTGAAAGAGAGAGGAATAATCTCCTCATCGGCGGAGATATTAGCACGGCTCCGGCGCCACATCCACTAGTCGCAGCACTGCCATCGAATCGAAAAGTCCAGATCTTATTAAGATATTCTTATTGACGAGAACAACCATTTTGTCGACTCGTAGACAAGAAATAGTTCCCATTCCCGATGATTCAAAAGAATTTGAGTTTCTGGGGTCCTCGAGTTAGTAACCAAGTACTTCTTTTGTGATTCCGGCTCCAATGTCTGCATTACACCTTTGATGGGGATCCTAGCCTTAGACCACCCATATGAATCTCCCCACCAACTTCACCGGAAAAACTTCTTCCCAAAGAAAT
The DNA here is from genome assembly GCA_018340775.1 of Taxus wallichiana var. yunnanensis. Lineage (NCBI taxonomy): Eukaryota > Viridiplantae > Streptophyta > Pinopsida > Cupressales > Taxaceae > Taxus > Taxus wallichiana. The sequence goes on from CM031242.1 coordinate 1,039,521,170, forward strand.
TCCGTAGGCTGCTGGAATGTCGGCAATGAGGACGGTCATCTTTACTCTTTTCTCTGGGAACGCCGCAAATGAAACTACGCGTCTTTGATTTGACCAATCAACGGCACCTACTTGGTTTCCAAGGAATAACATCTGCCAAAAGGCTTGGTAAGGGTGAGGCCCAAAGCATGGGTGACTTTTGCCGGCATGACGTTATTAGAAGCTCCGAATCAATTATGCAATTACTTAACTTGTGGCCATTGATTAGGAGGGAGAGATAGAAAGGTTCTATCTTTCCTGATGTAGATGTTGAGGCAACATTTATGCGGGATGCAGGAGGAGTGGCAAGGATTCCTTTTGGGGAAACCTGATTAGTTATGACAGCTTGACTTTGAATATACTTGGTCAATCTTACAAGTTGTTCGGGATTTGACTGAAGATACTCTGGCTTCAGACATTTGGATCTTGGTCTTTTTAGCATGGTCAATTATGTCAAATGTGGCCAAGGGTCAGCCGGTGAAGGAATGAGTCCTCACTTCGTGATGGTAGGGTAGGATTACTGGGTCTTGATAGGAATATGAGAGGGCTGATTTGGGGAGAGATGGGGGAAAATATTTCCTCGTAAAATACTTAACAGGAGTTGAGTAGGAAGAGGATTACCTCTTTTAGCAATGGTTGGAGGTGTGTTTGACATAGCCTTCTCCTTCTGCACATGGGCAGTGACCTCTGCTTCTTTTCCTTGTGAGCGGGTAAAAACAGCATATGATTGTCCACTTGCATATCCTTGTGTACCCTCCTCTTCATCAGATTCTTCCTCCTCAAATTCCATATACCCGATAGTAGAGTCACCAGTCGGCTCACCGACATCTTGATCATCTTCGCCTTGAGACGAAGGTTCTTCGTAATCTTGTTCCTCTTCTTCAATTTCGCTAAGGCGTTAACCGGAGGAGCCTCAAGCGCCAACCGTGGAGCAGTTAGCAGGTAAGTGCGGCTTTGTGAAACATTGTTGGAAACGAAATTCCTCCGTGGAATATCCCGGTATGAGGAACTAGGGGAAGCTTGGGCTAACTGCTTCTTCAATGCAAGCAAGTCGTTCGCCATCTTTTGAAATGCCGGATCAGATGAAGTATTGGGCGAAGGGCCCGAAGATTTAGGCTTGGAGGATTCCCTTTTCAATTCGCCAGATATTATCAAATTATCTTCAATTCGGATGGCAGCGGCCTGGGCGAGAATCAAGGTAGCCACTTGCTCTTGCAGGAGTAAGAAACTTACTTTCGAGCTCATAGCGTTCACGAAGAAACACTTCGATTTTCCGGTGTTTGGAAGCATGGCAACAGACACGGTTGATTAATGCATTAACCCGGCGATAAAATCGCGCATGGTATCATTGGCCTCCTTCTTCAGTGAGTGATTTGTGATAACAATGCAAATGCATCTTCCGAAGGCTTGTACTGCCTTCAAAAGCATCCCATAAGGTGGCCCAACTAGTAATAGATCCGCCGCAGAGGTGCTGAAACCATTCTCACGGGCCCTTGCAAAGTTTCCAGAAAAAGGCGAACCGACACATCTTCATGGGTTACATCTAGGATACTACATGACATGATGAATGTAGATATGTGTGAATCCGTGCTTTGGTTTCCACTCCCGTCAAATTTGGGAAAATTCTTTCGGTTTCCATGTGGGAGCGCGTGAATAGGATGTGGCAAAGCCAGGGGACCCATAGCATTTCCCCATGGTACCGCCATCTGGACAGCTGGAAAAAGAACACGGGCTGGAAACACAGTTCCACTGAGCAGCAAGGCACTACAAAGGGATGTGGAGGCTCCTTGTGAAAACCGGTTCTTTCGTGGAGGTGAGGCACTTCTGGCTGACCAATCAGCTGAACTTAGTGATGAAAAGCGCGTTGGTGTTATACTGAAATTGTGCCTTTGAAGTAGATCAAAAGTGGGATCGACTTCTCCACGAGCTCTCCTGCTACGAGTAAATGGTTCACCCACCAGCGTACCTTCCGGATCTGCGATGTTGTGGAGCAGATTTAAAATTTCTTTTTGGTTGTACTTGCTGATTTTCTGGTTTTTCTGACAAAAACCAGCAGCATGTACTTTTCTAAATATTTAAAAATTATCCTCTTCTGAAAACCGATTGTGGTTTAATGACAAAGAACAATGAGGATAAAATGACAAAAGATTACTAAGCTGATTTTCGATCTAAAGTTTGACTTTTTCAAAGAGTTTGAAAATTTTGAAACAAATAAAAACTCAAATCTACGTAAAAATACATATTTTTATAAAAACTCAAATGAACTAAAGGTCTCCAACTAGGCCGATCTATGGATCTCAAAAGAAAATTTTCAATTTAGAGCACTTTTATAAAATTTTGGATTTTTAACAAAAAGTTCAGTTTCAAATAGATAGTGATTTTTCAGATTTTAATCTGATTTTCTATCATACCACCATCATAGATCCGATAGATCCGCGTTCCCAAATGAGTTGCCAAAATCGTTGGTTCGAAAATCATCGCTGGCAGATTTATGGATAAACGAGTCAATAGCAGTGTGCGTGGCATAGCCCTCTTTGAGTCAAAGCAAAGCGAAACTCGGTTTATTGTTATTCTACCAAGAGAATCATGCAAGTCTCACAATATTCTACCTTCGGTGGTTTGGGATCTCATCCCAATAGGGTTGTTTCTGACTGCGGAAAGAAAGGAATGAAAGAGAGGATGAAGAAAGATCAGATCCGAAGAAAGAAAAGAAATGAATTCCAAAGTAGAAAGGTCAGAGGGTTTATGTTTTGGGATTGGTAGTAAACAGAGCCAAACCTACTTGCATAAACGAACAAAGCAATACTGATGAATAAATGACAATAAAATATAAGTAGATCCAACAGAATAAACACACAGATCTGACATAAGAAAGATCTAATGCAAATAACACATGTATTCAAAGAAAAGTCTAAATATTGTATTAATATTTCCTTATTACAAAAAGCTCAAAGTCTTTTCTTCTCACTTCTATTTTTCATCTAAAAATATCCACTACTCTAAATACAACAAGTATTTGAGTATTTATAGAAGAAGAAGAAGAAGGAAGGTAAAAAGGAACCAACCACCTATTTACATAAAATATACAAAATATCTACAAAAATATCTCAAATTCATGTTGACTTTTGACAACTTGATGGATGACATCATCCCATGGTGCAACATGGATGATGTCATCATTTGTGCCAACATACTTTAGACATTTTACAAAAAGAAAGTCGAAGAAGAGAGATTATTCATCGTCGTTGTCCCGCGGCTGAAAGGGGATATCCTACTTTTGCTGCTCGGGTGACGAGATGTGGAATTGGGCACGGTATTCCATGAACTTGCTGATCATGGGCTCTAATTGATCCTGGGAAGGATCCTTGTGTCACTCACTGATAGCCTCGCAAGTCTCCCACTCGTCTATGAGCTTCTCTAGGAGTTTGGAATATTCATTCTCTGCTTCTATTAGGAACCCGATGAAGTCCCGACAGCCAACAAGTTATTGATGGATTCTGCGTCAAAAGTGACCTCTCCGCCCCACTCTTGCGAAACGATCTCCTTAAGATTTGGATGGTTTCATCAACCTTCCTTAAGGCGAAAGGAGGAGTAAGCAACCCCGGGACATTGTTAGAACAATTTTTCCATCCGATGCATCGTCCCGTGGCTTCTTCCTTTACCTTATCAATCTTTTCGAGGACAAATTCTAGTTGATCCATCCGTAATCCAAAGTGGAAAGGATTTTATTAGGGCCCCTGGGATGACCGAAAATGCCGAACTTGACTGATCTTTGACCTAACAAAACATTCTTTGAAAGGTCTCACGCTCACACCTAGCATGGTCCAGCTCTTCCGATATGGGTCTCGCTAATGCCTCGGAGTTCTTTTTGCCTTGTTGATGTTCGTATACAAATCTGAACTTGGCGATTACTCATTCACCGTCCTTGAGGATCTGGTTTCCAAGCGGAAATTGCCATACCCCGCTCACCGATCTTTGCGTATTCATTAATTTTATCCCCGACTCGTGAGGCTCGGAGTCTCGGCAAGGCATTGTGGGAGGTGCACTGCCCATCTTCTATAAGGCTTGGAGTAGATGTTTATTTTTCTCTTTCGTAGCCTTTTCTCTTCTTTTGCTTCTTGAAGCTTCTTGCAGAGGGCGTCAACTGTAGATAGGGCCTCTCCCTGAAGGCTTTCAGAAGACATACCCATTGTGACTTGAGTCACTGTGTAATCTGTCAGAGACAGATCCTTTTTATCCTTCAGAGGATTGGGGTATGCGATCTCCATTACCCTCTCTCCCGAAGCACTCTAAGAGAAGCGTGTGATGGGCTTCTGCTTCTTTTCCCCTTTTGACGGGATTATGGAGAAGTCCATCGGAGTGATGGGAACTTTCCTTTTCTATTGACTTAGGTGCTGGGAGATCCAGGCTGGACTTATGGGAGAAGGACCAGAAACAGAGAAGGGGCAGCTGCAGAGAGAGAAGGGAAAACGTGGAGACACTAGGCGGCATCGAGTGAAAAGGCCGAGAAAGTTGGAGGAAGAGATACATCGAGAGGAAGACATAGGAAGGGAAGGGAGCTCAGAGATGAGGGAAGAAATGGAGGGGGACAGGTCCGCGAGAGAAGAGAAGATGGACGAAGAAGCAGGAGGGACAGTAGAAGAAGGGGGAGAGGACACGACCAAAGGAATGGTCACTTGGGTCACTCGAGGAGGGGAAGGAGGAGAGGGAGAAGGGACAGAAGGGACCTCAATCGTTGCAGCAGTGGCCACATCCTGAGTGGATATGCCTATTGGAACATCTTCCGCTGCTTCTTTCTCTAGAGAAGCCAGAGTTATAACTTGTTCGGGTGCAGCGGAAGGAGGACTTTCAGGAGCTTCCTCTTGGGTGGAGCTGGATTCACCCTCTTTGCCTTTTCCTTTCCCCTTTGGATGTTGTTTAGCCTAAGGAGGTGCGTTTCCCAACGGAGAGGTTGTGAAATCGACCCCGAGGTAGATGAGTCCATTCATTCGGCACCAATGCTCTTTCTCGCATAGAGTTTCCTTGACTCTCTCCTCAATTGTCTGAGGTGCTTTAGTTCTATCAATTAACATGAAAGGCCAATCGTCCCCACCCGTGTCAAGATACACTTGATCCACTTCTTGCTCAGTAGTTTGGTAGCCTTTTAGGATGATGGCTACCCCGTACTGGATGATTTCTGCTAAGGCCAAGCGAGAATGATCCTTCCTCCTGAGCTCAACCTCATGATATATGTCGATGTAGATATCTTCGATCTGAGGGATGTGGATCGGGTCGAGCTTAGCCCTAGGCAGACAATTTCTCGAGTCGAAGGTGGGCCTTGCTGGGAAGTCATGTTTCAGATTTAGCAGCTCCAGTTCTGCAAACATATCTTTTGCCTTGTGGTGAGTGAGACACGTATATCTACCCACTATGAGGGGGAAAGGAGTTCCACCCTTCTTTCTCTTTAGGCACTTTTCGTGGTAAGTAACAAGGTGCCTCGACAGCTCTCAATAGGATTAAATTGGGCTCGGCATACCTTGGCGGTCTAGTCGGTTCCCCAAGAAATTGACTGCCCTTAGATAGGTAAATGTGGGGAATTGAGTGAACAGGGCCCCCCACTTCTCAAGAACTGCTACTATGCTCTTGGTCATGCGACCATGAGTCATATTTGACCTTAACAGCAGATGATGAAGTAGAAGAATGCATCATTGATCTTTGTGAATTGGGGGATGCTATTTTCCAGCTTCAGCTCTGGATAGTATTCATAAATTTTGACTTGGGGCCAAACCCCGCATCGCATCAGAGCTGGATAGTCCCTTTCTGAAGCTGCAGCATAGACTACATAGGAGTTCATATAGAACCTCCCTGTTGTGTTAAGTTGTTGTAGCTGCTCTCGATATTGTGCTGCTTATGATCTCCGCCCACTCAAAGCGTTGATTGGGCACATTTTTGTTCATTGTTTCCAAATACCGCAGCATCCATTTGTGAAAATAATGGGCGTCAGGAAGCCCAAACACTCTACTCAGGAACATGTTGTTGTCGCTGAGTTCCTCTAAAAAGTCACTAGAATGAATGACTTGTGGCCACCGAGTCACTACTTTTTTGTTCTTCAGATAAACTTCATTCATCAGCTGCATGCACTGATCTTCATTGTCGTCCCAGGCCTTGATGCAATCTTCTTGGCTGACGGCCACAAAGTGCCGGTGATGAGGAATGCCGAGCATTATTTCAAAGTGTCGGGCAGTGAGGTTAATTATGACCTCGCCCTTCTCACCATGGACACATCTTGTGTCTTTGTTGTAGCATCGGGCTACCACCATCATAAATTCATTGTTTACGGCACTAACTGGGATCCCACCAAAGAAAGTGCAGGGCACTGCCTATTAGCTTGTCCATCCATGGACTTCTTGTGACCCTCTGGGTTCTGGCCCAGAAATCTTCCATGTCAATGTGACCCAGTTCCGAGTCTCTGATATCTAGGTCACACTCTGCTTGGGACTCGGGCATTCTGACCCTCTGATACTTATACTTCATTTCTTCTTCCGTGAGCTTGGCTTTACCTTTGGGTTTGGTAGGTCTCTTGCTTGATGTTGACATATGTTCTTCTGAACTTAGTTGCTGATCTGCAACAATAAGAAGTGAAACCCAACGCAAGAAAGCCATGTCAGCTGTCTGATTTTCCATTGAAATGTTGACAGAAGAAAGAGTTAGCAATTTAAAGGCCTCAGGGCGCAGGGTGCATGAATACTGCAGGCTACAGGGCTAAATAGTAAGGCGCACAGGAAAGGGATGCTGCAGGGGATAAATCAGCGCCAAAGGGCGCATGGCACATGGATACTGCAGATTACATTCTTTGTTGTTGTAAGCACAAGTGCGCCTGCGCCATATGTATGCATTTTATAAAGGGCATGGATTCTTCATGTTGCATGGAATGTGGATGCGCCGTGGCACATATAATTTTATGTTGCATGGAACTTCGGTGCACCAAAGGCACATATAAGGTTTGTGTAACATATGCTTTTTGTGTGCTTAAGGGAACTTGGCGCGGCGCATGGAAGTTATGCATAACATGATGTTATTGCAATGAGGGATGCGCCTGCGCATTGACCATTTTTTAAAGCTTTGTACTTGGCGCGGAGTTTAATTTGTGTTGCATGACATGCAGGGTGCACCAAGGGCGCGAGTTTTAACGATGCAACAAATGAGTTTGGTGTACCATGAAGGGGCGCGAAGAAAGTGTTTGCAACAAACTAAGGAAGTGCGCCTTGGGGAGCAAATTTTCATGATGTAGCAGTGGAATGTGTGCCATCGGCGCTGCTTCTCTTTGTGTAATGAGGTGATAGATGCGCCATCATGCGCAATCGTGTTCTTCATGTCAGGGTGTGCGCCAATGCGCCAAAGGAGAAGAAAATACAGCTTTCTTTTTTAAGCTTTGATTCTTCTCCGAGGGGTTTATATGTGGTTAAGCTCCTTTTGCAGGGTCATTTGGGTGATGAAGGGGCTTAAACAAAGGGTTTCAAGCCATCATTTCAGGACAGAGTTTCCTCTACCAGTAGATCTGGAAAGAGGGGGAAGAACATGTGGAAGAATGGAAAAGACAGCAGGGGGAAAATTCATGATTTCAGTCTTTCCAATCTAATCCAAACCAACAAGTAGCCAAAACCACAAACACGAAGCACAAAAAGAAAGAGGACCTCTTACCAGGATAAATAGTGGAGAAGTGTGCAAACGGGTCCACGAAAAGATTCAAAAGCGACAGGGCTGGTGCGCTGACAGGTACAGAGAAAAATAATCACGTGATTGTGTTTGGTGACAATGACAGCGCAGACGCGCCTATTTATAGGCGAGGTGATAATAAATGCGCCACCAACTTTTCAAGTGGCGCACCAAAAGAGTTGTCGACACAAGAAAACATGCGCCCTTTGGTGCACCAAAATGTTTTCCAACACAAAGTTATGCGCGCTTTGGCGCACCGAAAGTGGTGTCGACAGAGGAATATGTGCACCCTTGGTGCACCAAAAAGTGGCACGACAAAAGATATGTTGACATGAAGGCGCATGCACCTTGGCACACGCAAGGAAGACTCAACATAGAGAGGCGCACCAAAACGCCTGTTGACACAAGAAAACATGCACCAAAGGCTTTAAAGGGGGCGCATGAACATTTGATGTTGCATTGTCATTATATGCGCCCGCCCAAAAAGACCAAAAATGGCTAAGTTCGGAAAACTAGATTTCCCGGAAGGGATTTTGCAATGTTTTGAACGTAAGGAATCCCCGACGAGGATCGGAACAAAATTTTCAGTAGGGTTATCCGTAAAATTTCCCTTGCCAATTTTACGGGATAACACATGTATATGCGAGACATTAGGGGCAAATGAGGTTGCGTTTTGGGTAGTTTTCAAAGGTATGGTAGATGTGGTAGGTGCAATGGAGGTAGCGGATGTGATCTAGTAGGTATAGGACTTATCTATGAAACAACCGGGAGTAAGGTATATATGGAAATGCGGAGCTAAATTTAGGGTGACGCAGGAGTGGGAGTTAGAGTCGGGGAATAGATACGGGCATGTTGTATATCAACTAACCCGAGGCATCTTGGGTAGACAAGTGGGAAATATGAAACCGTAAGGTAGCAGGTTTTGGTCAAGGAGTCGTGCGAACTCCTCATCTCCGATAGCGATAGTGATAGGTTGGATATGATCCATGGCAGTGATAAAATGGAAGGCGGTGAAGGACTAGGTGGGAGCGGTTGACAATCGGCATGGAATACGAGTGCACTTGATTTTCTTTGGTCGCACCATGTGAACCAAGACTAATCGAAGTTAGGCCGCCACATGTAAATGACACGAGAAAAATAGTAGGAACAGGTGAAACAGGCAGTAAAAAGTGGACTAGGTACCAAATGTTGACTGGAAAATGACACAGAGCTAACCAATGCCGATTAGGTAAATCGACGCTACCACCACGAGTAACCATGGCCGGTCAGCGGGAATTGGAAAGTGAGTCAAAAACAAGGTGTAAAGTCAAATCGGCAGTATGACAAACTGATGAGCTTTACAAGGTCAATGAGAATGGCAATAGTGATAGGGACTTTGAAAAGTTGAAGAAGGTGAATAAATGTCCTTTTGGGAAGGTTAACCAAAATGACAGTGAACTGACACTAGTTGAGTATAATCGATTTATGGTCGTGGGTAACCAACGACGGTCACCGGGCCAAACCGATCACTATGAAATTGAAATAGTGATGAAAGGAAAATAGTTGTGAATTAAAATTTGATGTGGAATCGGACCTAGAATTGCAGGAATGATGAGAATATGGTCCGCACCCTCGAATGAAGCCGGAATACACCAAATATGATGAGGAGCATGCAAGGAGAAACAAGAAAAATGAAGAACGTGACCTCTCACCTCAAAATGCAAGCCAAGCAGAAACACTAAGAAAAATGCGATCCTAAGAGTGCCTTTTCTATTATGTTTGTTTAGCTTATGCTATTTAAGGACTGACTCATGAACCGTAGAATAGAATTTTTGGTGAGGATGGCTTCCTATAAAGAGGGAGATCTAAAAGGTGAGGTTTCAGGTATGTTATGGCGGGTACGGGCTTCGCTCTTAAGTATGACTCGATAGAGCAGCCAGTAGGGAGTACAGCCGATCCTCATCCTCATATCAGTGATCATTGATAGGCATTCCTAGGAAAGAAGTTGTTTAAGAATATGTATTTTTTTAATTTGTGTGATGTGGCAAGACTTAGAGAGAGAGAGATTTTCTTTCTATGATTCATTTTTCAACCATCAGTGAGAATGACTTCCAGTGTATAGGTTGCCCGCAATTAATTTGAGCTAATGCGATAACTCAAAATGCAATGCACTTATTTTGAGCCCAAATCAAAATATGAAGTTCGATGACATAAATGGATGTATAGGAAGAGGATTCTCTTTCACTAAAATGTAGAAAACAAGAAGAAATGGTTATTTTCAAGTACACCAACAGAACGGTTTCTCTTAGAGAAAATATAAAGAATAAGAGGGTTACCAAGGAAGAAAATTAATGTGTATTCTTTTGAAGGGAAACAAACACACAACTTTTCCTAGGAACGAATAAAATTCAAATAACCCCATATGGGTCCCATCGGGCATGCGAAATGTTTCACCTGATTCTTAGACGTTTCTTTGAAATATTGACAAAACAGATAGGGTTACGAGCATAGGAGGAATACCTATTTAAATGCTAGTTGGTTAGTTTTTGCGCGCATATAACTTCACGAATCCACAACTAATCATGAGAGCTTCCTTTTGGCTAGGAGGAAATAACTATAATGAAAAGCAAGACCACCAAACAAAGTTAAACAATATATGTAATGAACTACCTAGCATGTGCTAGATCTGGGAAGTGTGATACTTCCCAGATGGCTGTCAATCCACTGTTTAAAATAATTTAATGTGGATAATAAAGTACACCCTATTGTAATTAAAATAAATTGGGTGTTCCATCCAAAATACAATAAGAAAGATATAATCTAACAGGCTAAGTTAAAATAAGATCTGAAGGTCAAGTAATCGGTTGCGGGTTTCTGCAGTCCGCGAGAGATCTCGAGCAGATCACAAATGAACAAAGATAATGTGGGAATAGGTGTATAGGTCATTTTTCTAGACTCTATTGGTTAATATAGAGACCAACGCCAGTTGGGGAAAACCAAAGATCTTGTTATTGGAAAACGAGAATTCCACATAATGAGTTTTGGGTCTCCTTGTGATTGTACAAAGAACCTCATTGGCGAACAATGTATTAGGTGGATTTGGCTGAATTTCGTGAAGTTTTAATGGGTATGCGAGAGGGTGAGTATGAATGGAGGTCAATGGGTGGCTAAGGAAACAAAGGATGACAATATAATGATGAAACCAATGAACCAAAGGAGTACAACGTTCTACTTACTTAGAACCTAGTTCGGACACTGCTAAGTGAGGAATGAAGGTCTTTGGTGAAAGGTTGAAGGCTGTAGAGGATCACCAATTGTAGGAAAGCTTCTGCATGGGCTGCATGTGCATTCCTTTTTTCTTGGTTGGAGCAAATCCTTGCTGGGGTGAGTACTAGATGGCTGTGCAAGAGAAAATGCTTGATCTCCTTCCTTGCATGCGTGTTCTCACTAAAATTTGTTCTCAGAAGATGCGATATCTCTCAGAAATGTGCCAATGTTTGCCAACCTCCAAAATAAGGTTGTTTTGGGGATTAAAAGGTAACAGACAGTTGTTCCAGCTTAACCGGTGATGGTCAAGGTGGGATTTCCTAGGTTTACTAAACTAGGCAGATACCCATGATTTTCCAGGATCTCGTGTCATTCACCCATGGATTAGACTGGAAGCTTCTTGTAAGCATGTGGTAATGTGGTTAGAGGGAATGTAGGCATTGATTTTTAGGGTTTGGGTAAGTCTTAGTTAGTTATGGACTCTTACTAAGAATAGGTGTTAGGGTGAGTTGGCTTGATGAGGTATCTAGGTGAGATGTATGTGGACATTGTCCCTAATTAATATATTTAAATAATAAATATGGCGAGGATAATGAATTAATTTAATTTAATTAATTAAATTAATATTAGTGGAGTGAAGGGGGCCATGGCTAGGTTAATGTGATGAAGGGTGTTTATTTTTCGAGGGACCAAAGGGAGTGTGACCTAATTTTAGTGTATAATAGATGCTTAGATCTTGATTGTTTATTTTAGTCACATATCTTTGTACTTATATGATATCCTTGGTTTAATTTCATAATTTACAACTGGAAGGCAAAACAATAAGAAAATAAGATTCTAAGAGATAAAACAAGTCCAATGAGAGCAAGGTAGAAAGAGGCTAGGGGGGTTCCCAGGATGGGATGAGGGTGCTCGAGCGTTGGCATCCCAGGTGAGCGCTAGTGTCCAAATTCATTAAATATAATCAATTTAAGTCTTAATCGGGATCTACGGTGTAAAAGACCTAAAAGAAGACAAGAGAAAAATCAAAGAGGCCAAATAAAGTTATCAATTACTAGTTTTATCACTTAGGAATCATATAATGCAAGTGATAACACCAAAAAAATTTATGATATGACTAAATAGCAAAGGATAACGCCATAGTATCCTACGAGACAAGCTCAATCTTAAGAATAAAACATCAAAGATCAAATCTTACAAGCATGCATTACTAGAAACAAAATGAAACTAAACATTCAATTTACAAACATCCTTACTATGTGAGATGATTACTAATTGACGTAAACCTAATTAGATATAAGGAAATCAAATTATGGTTATTTCTACTCCAAAAATGGTGAGAGGAACTCTCTTAAAATAGCTACAAGGCCATATTAGATATCCCTCTACTAACAAACATGAAGATTGGATGAAAATATTGAGAAAGCTAATCCAAGAAAGAAGTAAGGCTTTTAATCATATTTGTTATATGATATACTAATCAAAGTATGGTGTAAAGTGTAAACATAGGTGATTAGTAATTTTTATAGTTTTCCTTTGAGGAAAACTTGGATCTTAGTGCATGTGGCACTAAAAGTACATTATAGATTAAGGATTGCTAATCATGATTAGTGAATTAACAAGTGATTAGTTTGCGAGGAGCCTTAATGAACCTCTTAGGTCAATTAAAAGGCTATGATAAGATTTTGAATCCTTTTGAGATGTCTTAAAGGGAAAATGGGTGTTTTTGAATGGTTGGAAGAGAGGTTTAAGCCAATAATAGGGTTTCTTACTTAGAACCATGGTAAAAACGCTTAATTAGCTCATAATAGCTAATTGTCTATTCGGAAGAGTTTTATGACTTACGATGTGTTGTAAATTGGCATAAAAAATGTCATAGAGGTTAGTTAATAAAAAAGAGTCGTTAATTAATAGAAATGGAAGGAAAAATTAATCAATTAGTGGAAATTATTAATTATAACCAAAATAGTATGAATGAGATTGATTAATGTGTGTTTAACAATAAGACTGGGAAAGAAGAATTTAGGTGTGTACTTGAGGTGAAGTAAGTTATGTCACATAAAACATAGTAGAAAAGCATAAATAAGTAATATTTTTGGAAAAATTATTCAAATGAACGATGCCCACTCGAGTTTCGATGGGGTGATAAAATAAGTCAATTGACAATCGAACACTTTATCGAAACAGATAGATGAAATAAAATAGGGATAAAAATGTTTTTTATTTCCATAGGTGTTTTGGAAGAAAAAGGAATGGTGAGAAGTGATGAAAGTGAATAATATAAGACTATCTCTTACATCTAATCTTTCAATAAGAAACTTTGTTTCATCATGTTTCCCCTATGATCTAAATCATCGGCCCTTATTAAAATTAAAAAAAGTGTAAAATAACATGAAAAGCTATATTACTAACATTTTTTCATTGCTAAAAATGTGTAACTCCATTCAACATACATAATGTAATGCAATACGAGAAAGTAAACTAGCTAACCTAACAACAAAATAAGCACAATCACATCTACTTAAAGAAACAACGTTCGAGATAGTTTTACTAATGTTTATGTTATCAAGCTTTAGTTCCCGAATGTTCATGTTTTAATGATAAGGGTTAAAAATGGCTCCCCCAAAGAAAGGATACTTGCAGGGGAATAAGGGAGGACAAAATTTGTCCCATGAAAAAGCATTCATGTGTTATGACATAGTCTCTAGCAATTCAATGTTGCGATAGTATCAACATAGTAAACAAACTAGCTTTGTTAATGGAGGTAGATCACAATGATTCGAAGTCGTTTGAGAAAATAACAAGTAAGAACTTCAGAAATATTTTTTGTTGGAGAAATTGTGATGTTCAGGACAATGCACGTAATCGAGCTTCAGCTACATGCATGTTGTTAACCAATTTTAATAAAAAATAATAATTTTTTAAAACCATTTTTTAGGTTTTTTGAAAAAAATTATATTGTTTTGAATTTTGAAATTTTAGGAAGAAAATATTGTAGAAGAAATAAAGAAGTCATGGGACATCACCAAAAGATGTTGGAAGGCAAAAATATGCCCCATGTAGCAGAAAGGGTTGCCAGGAAGCAAAAACATGCCCTAGTGTAGCAAAATGGGCGAAAAATAATTATTTATTAAAAAAAAATCATCACGGTGAGTGCTTTAGAAGAATTTTTAGGAATCACACAATCCGAGGGCACTTCAGGGTCGGAGATACGATGCGAGGGTCAAAATGGGTATATATACCATGACACGAGGTGTAAAACCCACCACGGCTACTTCATTTGTTACCCACCTTTATCATTATTACTAATGAATTTGGTCGACCTACGAGAGAAATGGTGAGGGTGCAGAACCGAAACACCGTGTGGATCACGTTTGAGACTACATGAGACTTCCCGAGGATGGTCCGCAGTACACACAAAAAAGCTTTCACCTTTATAATTTTTTTGCATTTAATGTGCATTTAATATGGTAGAAAATCATGTGAAAGTGCAGCGTGGCCCTTGGGGCGCGTAGGCGTTCACGAGGGCATATTGGAACAAAGATTGAAGTGTTAGTGCAAAATAGTATTTTTGAAAGACTTTTTAGAAGAATTAGGAAGTTTCTAGGAAAAATTAGATGATAGAATAGATGAATTAGATGATGAAAATAGAAGAATAAAATGATAAAATAGAAGAGTAAAGTGATAAAATAGAATAATAAGATCATAAAAATGGCCTAAATAATTGTGCAAGTTGACCTACCCTAATTAGAGATGCGAGAGTGACATGGGTGGATCCAGGACCTATGAGGCAACCTTCACAACGATACCACATCTACTTTGATATGTTATCTTTGGATGTTATGGCTTTCTCACACATTGCTCATATGCCACAAATCAATTTGGACCATAGTCTGCTCATAGCCATAGGCGAGAGATGGCGGAGTGAGAGAAATACATTTCACCTTCGACAAACGAGATGAGCATTACCTTGGAGGAAGTTTGGATGATTTTTAGAGTGCTTATTCAAAGTCACCAATGACGTATGATGACCATTATGGTCGTAACCTGCAGAGGATTGCCTTGATTTTTAGAGTAGTAGACCTACCTCTCCGAGGTATTTCAGTGGATATTACTAGATACATGGAAAATTATCGGCTTGGGTGAGTTCTTGTATATCTTATAGCTCTTGTCAGTGGCCTGTTGCTTCCTGACAAGACTGGTGCTCATTTTTCTTTGAGCCTTGATTTGAGTGATACATGGACTCATTAGTGGGGATGTTTATTGTTGGGGGCGATGTATACTAGCCTATATGTATGTATATTTTCCCTTGATATCTTACCATGATCATAAGATAGTGGGTCCGATAACTTTTATTTAGATATGTGCACAGGGCCATATTTCCATAAGACACCCAAGTAGGAGCATTGTAAGTCCGAGCTCTCGGCAAGACATCTCTTATGGGATAGATTTTAGATGGGGATGACACTCGTGGACACATGGGACACACACCATAGTACAGGAGAGCCTTTGATGTGGTACAACCACATATGATTACATATCGGCCATACAAGTTGTATCAATGTCCCGAGGATGTAACAAAGTTGAGCATTGCACCGTTGATCATTCATTATTGGTAGTATGGCCCACATTCTTGAGTGGTATAGATTAGAATAGGCCAAATGGTGGTTCGGTCTCATCCAGCCAGATTACATGAGATGAGATGTGGTATGGAAGGAGTTCTAGTAATACCTTTCATATTTGGCCTTAGATTTGATTAGGGTGATCGCGTACAATCATTTTACAGGTGGCTCCATAGATTTTGGTGCAGCAATCATAGATAGTAGATCTAGGGATGACCCCAGTTTATCAAGGATGGTATGTTACGCTTTTTCCCAGAGAGGATGATTAATCCACAGGAATTATTAGATGTAGGCATAACTACGGTAGCGCAGGGCCACAGGTCCCATATCCTAGGGCACAAGCTTAGGAAGATCCACGGGTAGGGCCTTGACTTCAATAAGATATCCGATGGCCTTTCACGATCTAGATCACATAGGACCTCATGATCAATGAGGTCATTACAAAAACCCTCCATACAATAGGCCTCAAAGTAGCATGGTTCAACACATCATAAGTACAACACCTTCCACGGGTCCATCATAGTAGATTCCCCTACCTAGCCGCAAAACTAGGCCAAGTATTCCCAGAGAGAGGGTGAGAGTCGTGGTTGACTCTTTTATTGATGTAATTGATGTATCTTTTTGATGTACGCCTCGATATGAAGGCACATTTTTGTATGGATGTATGTTATATATTGTTTTTGAGTATGCCTCGTGATGAAGGAACATTTTTGATCCATTCCCATGATGGAATTTTGTATCTGATATGTATCAAGACACATGATTTTGTACATGGACATTTGATATTTATGGATATATGATGATTGATGGATTACTGATGTATCACATTTTTTATGAGATAACATGCTTAATCTATATGTTTATTGTGGTTTATGTTTGTATCACATGTTGTTTATGATATAGCATCTGATGATATCACTTTGCATGTTGATGAGATACTTTGTGTTTTACCTATCACATTTTGTGTATGAGATAACATGTTTAATCCACATTTTTATTATGGTCTATATTTGAGGGGGACAAAAGGTGGTCCCTCTTTCCCCTCTTGGTGATATTATATGATGTTAGCTTAGCATACATGTTTAATTTTCATGTTCATGATTATGTAGCTTAGCCTTTATTGATATATGATGTATAGATGTGATGATAGATGATATGATGATGAAATGACAACAAACGCATAGTAAAATAATAAGCTCAAATTAATCAAATTTAATCAAAGTAGCACAACTATCTACAGTATGCACAATAAAATGAACTCAATGCAATGCATAATAGATTAAAGTAACAGTCAATCTAAGTAAGCAAATGAATCAAATTTAAAGCACACAATACGAACAAAAAGGTAAATCAAAACTATACAAACTAAAAACTTAAGCAAGAAAACTACTTAACTTGTTTTTGGGATGGCTTTGAAATGTTTTTGTTAATTTTGGTATTATTTTGAGACAATATTCTATTGTTTTTTATTTTTATACGAAACGTATGTGAAAGTTTTGAGTATTTCACAAAGTTATACAAATGTTTTTGACATTTTCTAGAAATTTTCTATAGCCAAATGCAAGGAAATGAAGAAACGTGGATGCCCCAAGCGTTAGATGGGATGTATAAGGGTAGAATGCCATGCATTTATATATAAGAAGTGATAATGCAAAGTTTCCCCTAGTGTGAGATGGGAATATAAAAAGAAAAATCTTCATACACAAAAGTAAGATTAGTCGATCAAGGCTAAGAGGGCTAGGCTCAAAAGTATCTCGATGAAAAAAACCTAGTTTAGGTAAAATCTATCATAATCCTAAACCTGAAATGCTTGTCAACAATGGACAATCACATGGCGGTGGAAACAAATTTTCACCAAAGGACCTATCCAAAGTGCCACCATTGCATTGATTTCACTTGTTAGATGTATTTATGTATCTTGTTCTTTTTTGTTTTTATACTTTTTGTATTTTCTGATATTTTGAGAGACCCCAGGACTTAAGCATAGAACCATTGTAGATGCATTGTGTTCATGGGTTCCCAAAGTTCTGACGACCCAAATAAGTAATTTTGTAGGATCCCGAACCCATACTTAGTGACCAAAACATATCGCCACAACCAATTGGGGTCAAATTTTCCCCTCTTTTCTCGGTCCTTGGTGGTGTTGAACTGATTTTCTTTTAGCACCAAGTCTCCTACCTCAAATTGACGAGGTATCACTCTTTTGTTGTAACTTCACCACACTCAATCTTGATACACTTTAAGGTAATCCAAAGTGTGATACGAGCTTTCATCTAATAAATCCAAATCTGCTAGTCGAGCTACCCCTGTAGTTCTCCTCTTCATTCAGGTAATCTCTTAGCTCTATACGCAAAGAGGGGATCTCAATCTCTAGAGGTAGTATGGATTCTATGTCAAATACTAGGGAATATGGAGTGACACCTATAGGAGTGCGGATAGATGTTCTGAATTCCTAGAGGGTGAGGTGAATCTATAAATTCCAGTTACGACATGTTGTATTCACCATCTTCTCCATAATACGAGACAAGGGTTTTATTAGAAGCTTGATTTCCCATTACCTTGAGGGTAATAGGGGGTTGAATACTTGAGAGTGATTTGAAAGTGCTTACACAACGCTTTCACATTTTTATTTTTGAATGAAAAACCATTATCAACCACAATGGCAGACGGTATTCTATACTTTGGCGATTATATGGTTCATGATAAACTTGGATATCTGCACACCTTTAACATAGGTAAGAAGAACAACCTCTACCCACTTTTTGAAATATTTGGTGGAAATGATAATGAACTTATGTCCATATGAGGATGTAGGGTTAATCTTACCTATAAGATCAAGACCCCACTTAAATAAATGCAAAGGTGTCATGATAGGCGATAATGATTGCACCAAAGGTGCATGTATCAAATTGTTAGGCTTCGACATTGCAAACATTTCTTCACATATTTGCAGAAATCATTCATCATGGTAGGCCAATAGTAACCTACTATGAGTATATTCTTAGCTAGGAAAATCCCATTTTTATGGGCCCCGTAGATGATTTTGTATACCTCCTTAATTGCTAGGATGGATTCATTCAAATTGAGACAATGTAAAAATTCCTATCATAGCCTCGATGGTAGAGAGTGTCCCCAAGTAGGGTATAAAATTATATATGATGGATGAGGTTTCTTTTGTTAGCACAGAAATGTTTGCAGGGAAGGTTCCATCATGAAGGTAGTTAAAAATGTCACTATACCATGGGGAAAAGGGACCAATAACTTTGCATACCAAATAGGAATATGGTATGTCATATGTTGGTGTGTACATATTTTTTACAAAGAACAACATATCATTTTTCCCAGGTGGGATGCGCAACATAGACCCTACTATGGCCATAGCATCCGCTACTCGGTTCTGTCCTCTTGGGATTTGTTCAAATGTAATTTTCTCAAAGTATTCCTTCAGAGAATTGACCATTTTATTATATGGAAGAAATTTTTCATCTTTAATTTATACTTGTTTGTTATCTATTTGATAATAAACATAGAATCACAAATAACATTCACTTGTCTAATTTCCCAATTGATAGCTTGAGTTTCAAGTGTACAATAAGGGCTTCATATTTTGCTATATTGTTTGTACATGGGAAGATGAGTCGAAATGATTAAGGGATCATGTCTCTTGAAGGAGTGATCAACACAACTCTGTCACCTGAACCATGGAAGGTAAAGGACCCATACAAGCATAGTTTTCATACAAAAATTCCTCAAGGTATAATGTAGATACATCTGGGATTTTAAAACTCAAAGGTTCAAGCACTAAACGGGGCTTCACTAGCTGATTCACCGAAACCTTGTCTTTTACTGATTTCTAGTGAAATTGATGTCAAATTAGTTGAGTAAGATGATCGAATTGGTTTTCTTTCCTCTAAGTGTGTACTTCGACAATAAGTACTTTAATGGATCAACTTTTGATATTATCTTGAACTTATTATTTAGTAAATAATGATGCATTTTTGAAAGGAAAAACTATGGCCAAGCAATCCTTTTCTATCTGTGGGTAGTTGAGTTTGTGTTTATCAATGTCCCGCTTAGGTAATACACAAATTTTTCTTTCTACTCCTTATCATATTGGGCCAATAGTGCCCCAATTGTAAAGTGTGTGGCATAAATGTAGAGTAACAATGGTTCACCTATCATGGGCGGCATTAGAATAGGGGGTTTAACCAAATATTGCTTGAGAAAAGCAATTTTTGCTGATGTTCTAGACCCCAAGTGAAAACTAACATCTTTCTTCAAAAGATGTGTGAATGTGTGACACTTGTCTGCAAGATGAGAGATGAATCTTCTAATTGTTTCTTTCTTTCCTTGCAAGATTCGTTTTTTTTATATTCATCGAGAGGAAGCATTTATGTTATAACATTAACCTTTGATGGATCAACTCAAATTCCTCTCCGTGAAAAAATGAACCCTAATAGTTTTCCGGATAATACATTTGAAAAACACTTATTCTTGTTTAGTCAAACCTTGTAGTCCCATGTAGACACTAAAAAATGTGCCACAAAATCTCTGGGTGATCTTCTTGAGTCCTATATTTTTCCAATATATCATCCACATAATCTTCTATGATGTCACTGATCATATCATGAAAGATTACATTCATCTCTCATTGAAAGGTCGTGCTACATTCTTGAGGCCAAAGGCAATGACTTGGTAATAGAAATAACCCCATGAGGTGGTAAGATTTTTCTTATGTTGGTTCTCCTCGAAATATTGATCTGGTTATATCCAAAAATCCATCCATAAGTGATAGCATCTCGTAACCAGCTATCAAATCACCAATCATGTGGATGTTAGGAAGAGGTAAGTTGTATTTACAACAAGATTTATTTATATCTATGAAATCAATACAAACTTTGATACCAAAAAGTTTATTCTATATTGGTAATACATTATAAATCCAATCTAGATAGTCAATATTCTTGATGAAACCTACGCCAATAATCTTTTCAACTCTTGCTTTGACAAACAAGGCAACGCGAGGATGCATCTTTCGAGAGATTTTGTTTTATGGGCTTGACATCTTGGTGTGTGACATGATTGTGCACCACTAATGTAGGATCAAGTCCTGGCATTTTTGTGTATGACCAAGCAAATATATCTACAATTTCTCTTAAAAGTAACACAAATATTTTTGTTCATGAGCCGAGAGCAAAGCTCCCAACTTAATTATTCTCAGGTAATTCCTTTGTGTCGGTATTGACATCTATTGTCTCCTCTACCAAGAACTTGAGCTCTTCCTCCATCTGCATAGGATCGGGGGACGATGAATATATTCTTCCACTAAAGGTGGCTCAATGAGATTCTCACCTTCAAGTGCATCAATTATTTTGTCCATTGATTGTGCTTTTTTTTTGTCTGCAAGTGCCTCAAATAAAAATTTCTATAGGACTTGGACTTATTCTTTTTGCAAGGCTTTTCAGTGGAATTTTTCCCTTGCTTATTTTTTTTCTTAAATGACCACATGACTAACCCTCCTTCCCGAAGTATGTGCATGCATTGAGATGAATGGAAAATCCTTTCTTGTGGTAATTTCTTGGAATATTGTCACGAATACTAAGGAAATCTCCAATAGCTTTGTTGTTTTGAGAGACGTCAATTGGCACATGCTCTTGTTGGTCCTAATTCATGAGTGATGGGTAAATTAGGTTTAGTGTCTCAGTGGTAGGGGATATAACAGGTGTTATGGTTAGGATATCCATGTCGGAAAACAAGTTTGTGGAGGCAAGGTCTTTGTAAAGACTACACTGGGAATTTGTTTCACTTTTTCATTCGAAGGAACTATCTTCACGCTCAAAAGAGATATCCTTAACCTCTCTTGGATGAGACCCAAATGATGTAATTTCGATACCATATTTACCCACTTGATGATGAGGTATTAGAAAATCTTCCAGTGTACCTTGTTCATTGTGGCTACAACCACGTCCTTTGTATCCCATAGTATGCATCATTCAATTGGGGATAACATACTTAGGTGATTAGTAAAATAGAGACATTTCATCATCTTTAAGATGAAATATAATATCTTTGAGTATCTTTTCATCTTCTAATAATCCACCAAGAGTGAAAGCTTCAAAGGGAAATTTTTCCTGGAGCTTTGAAACTTGTAACACGGCCTACCATGTGCTTTGGTGATAGGGGAAGGTTGTGAACTATAAGGGCCTACTGAAGATCATATTCTTCGTAACCATTTTCTCTAACCTTCATCTCCCATGTAGAAAAAGGAGACTCTGATGTAGAAGCACCATTGTCATTGGGAGACAAGGTATCTAGATCTACTCGTGAAGCGAGCACCTTTGATTGAACTAGAATAACTATCTCTGTAGAAGGACATTCGTAAATGGTGGGAAATAGCCCAAAAATTCTTTACAATGAGAAAAAGGTTGGGGATCTCCTGAATAGTGAGGGTCTTCCCTTCATGATGTAACTTTAAGCATTGATGATATATTGAAGGTATGAATTACATGGCGTGAATCCATGAGCGGACACATAATATGTTGTAAGAGAGCTCCAAGTCTAAGACATGTAACTTTGTATCATGAGTTATATGAACCATTATTCTCGAGAAAGTAATAATACCAATAACTTTCATTCTTCGTTTTGAGATGTATTTATGGTGATGACCTTTGTTTTTAAATTCAGTATAACCTAGTTTCTAAACTAAGTTTACAACACAAATGTTTAAACTTGATCTGTCATCCACAAGCACTCTTTTTACCTTCTTACATTTGATTATGACTTCAATATGTAATGGTAAATTATGAGAGGGATTTTATTTTGGGATTTTTGTTGGACTGAAGGCTATATGCTCTTTAGGAGCAATCTTTGTGACCATTCCTTGTAATTTTATTAGGTTGATATCAACTAAAACTCCTAATCCTTGTAATGTCTTACAAAGGATATCTTTATGAATGTTAGAAATTTTAAGAAGGTCTAAGATTGAAATCTTATCTATGGTTTTCTCTAATTGTTCTAACACATCATAATGATTGTCTTGAGGAGTAGGGGGAGGAGGTTCTGAAATAATAAGGTGAGCTCATCACATTTCTATGGCACACTCCTTGATTTAATATTTATTGTGTTGATATGTTCAACAAGTGGATTGACACAACCTATTAAGGCATCAAAATGGTCCGTCTTTGAAACATAATTAGCATTCTTGGTTTGAGACAACTATCCCTGATCTGACTTTTCCTTTCCTTTATTGTGCTTTGGGAAAGGTTATTTGAAGATCCCCATGTTTACGTTGGGATATTTGGTAGGGGCGGTGAAATCCATTTCCACATCACCACTATCGATTAAGTCCTAAATATAGTGTTTCAATTTTAAACACTTATCGGTCTTATGACCTTTAACACGGTGAAATCCATAATATTTGTTTTCCCTAAACCATGATGGCTTAGGTGTGTCATCCCCATAAGGTGTAGTTTCAGGATATCTAACCATATTAACCACCTCTAATTGTTTTAATATTGACGACATAGAATTAGAGAGAGGGGTGAAGTTACGATGTTTATACTCTGTAGGTGGAGTTCCCTTTACAAGTTTCAAGGGAGTGTGGTTTTGAACTACTTGCACTCATTTAGATTCTGATTATTCCATCGCCTACGATGTTTTTGTTCTTATTGGGAACAAACTTTGTTTTTTCACTAGGTTTGGAATCATTATGATCACGGTCACGTGAAAGGGGTTTTAAGGTCCCTCTAGCTAACAATCTTTATTTGACTACCCTTTTCGATCACCTCTTCAAATGTGTTACCACAATGAATTTACAAGTGGAATGTAATTTCAGGGTGGAGTTTGGGTACAAATATATTGATTAGCTATTTCTATGGTATTGAACAAGGTAAGTTCTAGCTATCCCTCGCCATTGTTGTAAGAAACTAGCGAAGTTCTCATTATTCCATTGTTTTGCATTACATAAATCTAACATGGTGACATCATTTTCTATATTAAATGAAAAATGACATACAAAGTGTTTGGCTAGTTTTGGCCATGTAGATATAGATCCCTTAGGGATGTGTAAAAACCATTCTAATGCTTGACCTCCCAAACTTCGTGGGAAGAGGTGAATGAGATAGTTATCACTATACGTGACCTCTTGACATGCCATATAAAAGTCCTTAATATGGTCTCGGGGTCACCTTTTCCCTTATATTTGTCAAACTTTGGACAAATCAAAATGACACAGGAAAGGTACCTACAACATGGCTCTATCAAAGGGATATGGGCATAACTCTTCAAATTGGTACTTTTTTTTATTGCTTGTTTTGCCTTCTTGTAAAGCTATAAGGGCATTTTTCATGGTTGACCACTCTTGATTGAAGAGTTGGTCTTGTGTGGGTGGTGTGGGCTGTACAAATGATTAAATCTAGTTGTATCCCCACCTTTATTTTCTGCAAAAATCTTCATAAGGTTCTTTACGTGATGCTCAATGAGGAAAGTTGGTATTGAATTCATGGTACGAAGATTTTTGTTTAGATTTTGTATAGCTTGTTTTAAAGGTTTTGGTTGTTCCTTGTTTACGTGCAAATCCAAACTAGCCAATTAGCGAGTGAGAGCTTGCACTTGTTTCTCTAAAGTTACTTCTTGAATGGGTACTTCTTTACGATTTTCATAAGGAGGAGGTTTCTCATGATGAGCATGATCTTCACGGTTCTCAAAATCAATTCTAATAGTAGCTATACTGATAGTATCCATCGTTTCCAAAATACATCTCCTCATAATTCTGTCATCCACAAGTGAAGGCATGACCCGGGTTTAAAATGTTGTTTATATTTTGAGAAAGACGGTCTACTTCTTCTTCTCCATGAACTATAGTAGCAATAAGATAAGGGTCAACCGTAGAGGGTAATATTTCTTTGAGATATACTATATGATTTAGGACCTCATGTTTTTTTTGGTATATATAATCATCAAAGTGGGTGGGATTCAACTCAAAATTTTCTCGAGGATAATTCTCCTCACCACCACTATGATCAACCATGACATTGTCTTCTAAAAGTGGGTTTAACATGTCATCTCCAAAGGGACCTATTAGTGCAAAATCACAAGGCACCCCTCGGATGTTGATCAGATTTCTAGGTTGATCATACTAGCATCCAGGTGTGATTGCACAACATAGAATCCTTTCTCCAAGTGTGGGACTTGCAAAAATGAGAAAGGAATCTCCAGAGAAGGTTTGGTTCCTATTCCTCTGTTCGATGCACACAAAAATGCAGAGGGTTTACTCAAAACCTAATCTAATCTTGCGAGGAGACGGGGGTAAGAAGATGCATAAAATAAAACCTAAGCTAACGAGAGGTGATGTACCGAGGAATGAAGAACACCTATCTTGCCAATAAACACAAACCATTCAAATGTGATGCAAGATCATGCACGAGATAACAAAATTTGCGGTGAAAGATCGGGAGGATACAAATGAACACGAGAGAGGGTTGATAATCATCCACAGACATGCATTACTTGCTCCAAAGATCGATAAAATACACTACAAAATTCCAAGAGGCAAGGTTGCATTACAGTTTTAAATGGGAGGTTTGAACTCCACAAATTCGCCTGCCAAAGAGAAGAAGGGAGGGGCAAAACAAGAATGTTCAACCCTTAGAAAGAAGCCCCTCCTTACAATTTATAGGAAGAATGAGAGAGGGAAGAGAGAGGAAATCCAAATCTACCCCAACCACTTCTAGGTTGCATTTAATTCATCTCATTATGGCGGTAGGTGAGAACCCTAGCAAAAGCGGTGAACTGTATTTTGCATTTAAGCTGGTTGTTGAAACGTCATTTCTGGCCATTATCACGTGCCAGAGGCATTTTTGATTTTCTCTCTCAAACTAAAACAAAATGCAAGATTGACCCTAGAATCATGTAGAGAATTTCACCATCTTTCCATTGATATAAAGAACGTGAAAATCGAGCTCGGATCGAAATGTATGGCGATCCCAAGATTTAGGGCAAAAACAGGCAAAACGGATCGGTGGGAAAATATTTGAATTTTTCCGTGCTCTTCCACTTGGATGACACGTGTCGAGGCTCGATTCATCTATGGGCCTCCTTGTCTCTTTTTGACCATTTCACAATTTCATGTCCCGCACATACTTTTGGCCCGGATGTCCCGGGCGAAAATCTCTTGTTTCGGTCTGATTCGGGTTCCCTTGTTCTGTTTACGGTGAAGAAACGTGGCGAGATTCCATTCACTCTCGAGATTTTTGGCTTTTCGCATCGCACGCATACTTTTGGCCCAGATGTCCCGGATGAAAATCTCTTGTTTCGCCCGAATCGACCGGTTCGCGTCCTCCGTGTACTTTTGTCCCAACTGTCCCTGGGATTGCTGGGGACAAATATCTCCGAACCACCCGAAATGGAGTGACTTGCGCCCAAATGGCGATCCGCGTCCCGCACGTACTTTTAGCCCAATGTCCCAAACCACATGAAACAAAAACTTAGGTAATTTTTCCACTTTCGGCGGTTCGCCTTTTCGCGCCCCACGCATACTTTTGTCTTGGCTGCTCCAACTCTGCGTGGGTGCTGGCGGCTTTAGGCCGGCCGCGCCCGATGTCCCAACTACTCTGCATTGACTAGGACTTAGCCGATTTTCTTCATTTTTTCGGCCCCAAGCTTGGTTTTTTGCAATTTTTTCACCTTTTCTAACTCGTTGGGTTTTCTTCTTGGATGGGAGAGTTAGAAGGAAGCCGAGGGGCCCCCAAAAACATGATTTCGGGCCTTAAATCAATCTATTTGCTTGGGACTAAAGAATTTGATGCATGTTATCAAAATTACCTTGAGGGGTGAATTTTGGATAACAATTTTGGCGACTCAGCGGGGTTATCTCTGCTCAGATGAAGAATGGCCAGCTGCTCGTAGCAATCCATTGGGCATGGAGTCCATTTGATAATCTCTCGGTTGATTGTGAAATTGAAAACCTGTATCCTTGAGCCATTGAAACATTTGTTGAGCTTTTCCTGCGGCTACAAATTCTTTTCCGAAGGCTCGATGGACTGCAAACATGCACATACTAGAAGCAATAGGACATGTGCACAAGCACTTAGGGAAATAAAAACTACTCTAACAGCAGTACAATGTGCATAAGCACTTAGAGGAATGGAAATTCTAAATTAATATTTACAAGGGCGAAAAGCTATCTTTCTAGTAGCAACGTTTGAGATAGATCCCATTGACCAGAATCTGCAATTCTTCACCATCCAACTTAGCCAGTCGGAAGGCATTGCTACCTTTGCATTCAATGATCATGTATGGGCCACTCCAGATGGCATCAAACTTGGAATGCTTTCCCGCTTCACACGATCTGCATCCCATTTCAACACTAGATCTCCAATTTGGAAGGTTCTAGCCTTGGCTTTCCTATCAAAAGTCTTCTTGATCAAGCCTTGATCCTTCTCTATCGCCTGGGCTGCATGCTCTCTAATTTCTTGGAGCTCCATCAATTCTGCATATCTAACCTCCATGGGTTCAAACTCATCCAGTTCCAATCGTTTCATGAGTTCCAATGCTGGCAACTCGAGTGATATAGGTAGAAGCTGCTTCTTTTTCCATTACACAAGCTTGTATGGAGAGTTTCTGTAGACCTCTTGGGCGTGATCCTATCATCCCATAGGGCTGATTTGAGCTTTGCGTGCAAGTCCTTTGATTTTCATCTAGAGTCCTTCCATGATTCTTAGTAGGTTCTTGTTCATAGACTCGGCTTGACCATTACCTTGAGGGTAATAATTTGATGAAGTGTTGAGATACACAAAATTCTTGATAGCCCATTTAGTGATCTTTGTGCCAGGAATGCTAATGCATTGTCGATATGATAGTGGCAGGGCCCCAAACCTCGTGACTATCCCTTCATAGAAATCTAAGATATTAGATTCATTTGCCTCCTTGAGTGCCACTACTTTGGTCCACTTGGTGAAATAATCCATTCTTTGTAAGTATCCACTTGTGGCCTTGACTTGAATTAGGATTGATAACTTGATGAAGTCCAATCCCCATTGCATGAATAACTGATTTCTGAAATTGGACGAAGGGGCAGCGCTGCTAACCTCTCTTTCCCTGTGAAGAATGCACATCTCTTGCATTTTTAACCCATGAGTAGCAATCATTGAACACAGTAGGCCAATAGTAACTAGCTTTCATGATTTTGAGAGCTGTCACTCATGGAGCGAAGTGGCCTCCGCTTCCCATCATGGAACTCATGTAAGATCTTCTCAACTTGACCTGTTCCAATGCATCTTAATAGAACACCATGGATGTCTTTCTTGAACAAGATACCATTAATGAGTACATACGGGATAGCTTGTAATCTAAAGTATCTCCTCTTCACCTTGCTCACTTCTGGAGGGCACAAGCCTGTTTGGAGGTAATGCACCAAGTCTTGAGTCCAACATGGGATGAGTGCATCATCAGCTGGTTGTTCTTGATCATTCTGTAGTAGTAGGACAACATCTTCTTCACCTTTTGAGCCGTCTGGTTGTTTGGAAGTGAGCTGCTCACACAAACCTTTGCCACGAACTAGCTTGGTCACTTTGATTTCAATATCATATTCCATCACCCGAGTGATCCAACCTACTCTCTTCTCATTTAAATCCTTGTTTAGGAGGAAGTCCTTGACACCAGCAGTTGAATCTTATTGTTCGAGACCAAGTGTCTGAACTTCTTCAAGCTCCTGATGACGGAAAGGACATGCTTTTCAATGAAAGAATACTTTATTTCGTAATCTTCCAAGGTTTGACTGAAGAATGCTATGGGCTGTTCTGAACCTTCTCTATTCAGCTATGTCAAGATAGCTGAGATTGTATCTGATCCTCCAAATGCATACAACATGAAGTCCTTTGAAAAGTCTAGGTTGATAAGAGTTGGAGCTTGTGATATTACATGCTTGATGTTTTCAAAACTCTCTTTGCCTTCTGCTGTCCATTTGAATGCCAGACTCTTCTTCAACATCATTGTTAAAGGCTTCACAAGAGTGGCAAAATCAGGCACAAATCTGTGGACAAATTTTATCCTTCCCAAGAAGCTTTGAAGATATTTCTTGTGGTGTGGCAATGGAAGTGTTCGGATGGCTTCAACCCTTTTAGGATCAATTGTTAGCCCTTCCCTAGAGACAATGTGGCCCAACAATTTTCCTTCATGTGCCAAAAATATACACTTCTTTGGATTCAATGACACTCTGAACCTTCTACACCTCTGAAACACTTGCCTGAGGTGAAAGAGATGGTCTGTTGCATTCTTTGAGAAGACAATGATATCATCTAGGTATACCAGCACTATATTGTTGATCAAGCCTTTGAACGCCATATCCATAGCTCGTTGGAATGTTACTCCGGCATTTGACAGTCCAAATGGCATCTTCTTGTAAGCATACGTGCCCCACTTTGTAGTGAAGGCCATCTTGAATTGATCTTCTTCTTTCACCATTATCTCGATTATAGCACGGATATCCATCTAGCAATGAAAACCTTTCAACCATTACAACCTACAATATTTGTTCCATTGATGGAAGCGGATAATGATCCTTGAGTGATGCTCTATTTAGATCGTGAAAGTCCACACACAATCTTATTTCTCCATTTCTTTTCCTTACCGGCACCAAGTTTGCAACCCAACTTGAGTGTTTGATGGGGAAGATGATACTGGCCTCAATGAGCTTGCTTAACTCTTTTCTCATGAGAGGTTCGATATGAGGATTTACTGGCCTTTGCTTTTGCACAGCCGACTTGGATTCTTGATCCAACTCAATAGTATGTTGTGCCAACTTTGGGTTGAAACCTCTTAAATCTTTGTAAGTCCAAGCGAAGACATCTGGGAACTCTTGACAAAGCTGAACAAAATCAGATTTCTCTTGTGGAGTACTTACTTTGCCAATTTGCAATGTCTTGCCTTCATCTACTAAGATAGGTTCTGAATCTTCACCCTTTACTTGAATGTTCACTTTCTCCTTCCGGAACTGATCATTCGGGTTGAAGATTGATTCCAAGGTTATGAGGCCTTTTGGTAATTTGTTAGTACTCAGTGCACCACTTGGTCACCATCTGCTGCTCCAACTTGTCTTGATTCTGGCGGAGAACTTAGCTTCTTCCCGTAGGAAATTAACAATCTACCAATCATTCTCGAAGACTTGCCAACTTGTGTTGTTATCCGGAACATCTGGTCTCACAACCACTTTGATATGAGGCTGAGATTTTTCACTTTTCATATTTTATACAACGTCAAATGCAGCCCCAATTTCGCCATCTGTCACATGACTTGGTTCTCTTTTCTTGGGATGGAATTGATGCTAAAAGCTTCAAAATCTTCAATAAGATCCCATATCCAATTTTTGTAGTTCTTCACATGATCATTTTTGGCAGCATTTTTCCTTTGACTTGGTTCACGATCAGCTCACTATCACCAAATACTTGTGAATTCCTGATGCCTTTCTTCTTTGCCCAGTGCAATCCATGAATTAAGGCTTCATACTCAGCTGTGTTGTTTGAACAGGAAAACTAGAAACGGAAGGCTGAGTAATACCTTATACCTTGCGGTGAAATGAGCATAGCTCCTCCTCCTGCACCTTGTCTACTCCTTGACCCATCAAAGAACAATTTCCATACTTCATTCTTGTCTTTATGATCTGGCTTGGTGATGTTGGGGAGAGGTTGATTCTCTTCATGTAAACAATAAACTCCTAGCTCAGATTCTTCTATTTCTTGATAAGGATCAAAATCATGCACCTTTCTTTCCCATTCATCAAGAGTTAGATCCGGGATGCTTCCTACCTTGGTGTCGGCTTTATCAGCACTTGGATGATCTTCTTGATCAAACGCAAACAATTGGCATTAATCTGACTTGAAGTGTAAGGCTCAATGTGAAAGTTTGCAACAGTTCGAGACTTGATTGTGGCTTTGGTTCCATATCTTGTTCGAACAACATGTGTGACCAATCCGCCCGAAAGATAGCCTCCAATTTTAGCGGTGAAGTCCTTGACAAGCACAATGCAAAGAGTGGTGGTAGGTCTATGACTGACACATCTTGTAACACTATTACATTGGGACATGCGTGCAATGTGAGGCTCAAACCTTTGATTACTCCAACCGTTGTCACTGCTGTCCCATCTAATTGCACTACTCCTTTGGATATGGTTTCATACTGAAGCCCTAGATGATCAGCTATTTGCTTGGGCATCACTGAGCTACTTGCCCCGAATCTATCATGCAATTGTGCACTAACTGGTTTCCGATGATTAATGAAACATAGAAAGGAGGGGGCTTCAACATTTTACCTTCTTTGTCCTCCATGATTTCCTTCAGTGGGGCAGCATTTTTGAGTACCTTCTCTTGCATTTGGACTGTTGATTTGAAGTTGGCCAATCTTCCATGGTAGCTTGTAGCAAATCTCTTTGGCACAGGATGGATAGTGATTCCCACATTGATATGTTTACATTTGTCTTCTTCATCCGATCAATGATCTTGAATGGACATGAAGTATCCCTCTGCTGTCCTTGGCTGCACATTCATTCCTTGCATATGGGCAGCAACAATCGGCATTTAGGTTGGCCTAGGGGTTGTTTTAGGCAATCCTTGCATGCTTGGGATTGTATTTTTTTGCCAATAGTTTGTGGAGTAGATGAAGGTTGTGAATTACTTGGGCGATGTGGTGTTCTTCACCCAAATTTCTCCTCTTTGACCTTGTGTTGGTTACTGACACTTTGAGAGGTATTTGATTCATGCCACAAAATCCTCGGCTTGCCAATTGACAAGGGTAGTTTCGTTTGGAGATGTTCCTTCTTTGAGGTGCTTCTTCTTTGCACTGATCCTCTTCGTGGCTGACTCTTGCGACCCACCAATGGTTTGCACCATAAGAGCCTGATTTAATGCACCATTAAAGCACATTGATTGGTTATGTGGCTGACTACACGGGAAACACCAATCATATTCTTGGGCCATGTTATTTTGGACTGGCACCAATGCTTTAGAAGTAGATATGACATTGGGGTTATAGGGCTGAAATGGTCTATTAGCGGGAGGCCTTACTTGGCTTTGATTTTGATTTGCACCTTTGAGTTGGTGACCTATTTTGTTGGTATGGGGCCTAGCACAGTATTGTGCTTGAGGCGATACGGTCTAACACTTTGAGCTTGCTGTCTTTTGATAGTAACCAGCTCATTTCCCAAATTTTGCAATTGTTTCATGACCTCTTGGAGTTCATTTAAAGCACTAGAGGATGAAGTAGAAGTCTCATTTGAACTTTGATTTCTAGGAGTGGGAATAGGAGCCAAAGTGGGTGCTTGACTAGTGCTTGGATTTTCTAAGTTTGGATACAAGGGCATGGGAGGCCTAGGAGCCAGTTTACTAGCTTGAATAAGATAGTTTTCGGCTCTAATGGCAATGCTATAAGTAGCAGGTAAGGTTGTGCCTCCCATAGATTGAATTAACATAGAAATATCAGAATTCAAAGCCTTAAGATAGTATAGAAAAGCACCTTCGCACGCTCTTGGCCTTCTCGCCACCGGGAATCCTCTCCCAAGACCTTTGAAATCTGAAGTTGAAGTCAGTCAGCTGCTCGTTGGGAGCTCTCTTGATAGTTGTCAATTGTTCTAGTAGAGACAAATTGTCTCCCTTTTCCCCAAACTACTCATGGAGAACTATGCATAACTGATTCCAATTTGTGATAGAACCAGCTCCAAGGCTCCTAAACCATTGTAATGCCTTCCCTTTGAATGAAGATGCCAGCAATTTGACAGCCACATCCATTTCATTTATCTCATGGATTGCACAGATGTTAGCAATGTCTTTGACATGATCACCAGGAGTGGTATGATTTTCTCCAGTGAAAAATGGAATGTTCTTCAACGCTGCGATTGGAACTGGATTCTGTGCATTGAGGGCAAGTGGGCTACTGCCAGTGAAATTGACAAAGGGATTCGGTGGTTGCGCCATTCTGATTGGCCTGAGAACCCTTGTTGATTGGACGAAAGGTCTACCAGGTGGAGGTGTAGAGAGAGTTCTGTTAGGTGGAGATGGTGATCTTTGAGCTCTTCTTCCCCTTCTTTCTCTGCCTGGAGATAGGTGCAGATAAACAAACAATCCTTCCTCCCTAGTTCTTAACTTTGGTCTGTATTCTTCTCATAAATTTGCCGAGCTTGACTTTCTCTAAAAACCGGTGGATTATGCCTCTTTTGGAGTCGCCAAATGTGTAATTTCAAAGCCCCTTCAAAGCTAGAACTTAAAACAAGTGCACATCGATCTTGTTTCAATGAAAGTAAAGACCTCTAAGGTCCCACCGTCGTGCCAAAGCTGTTAGTGCAAAATCACAACACCTATGGATGTTGATCAGATTTCTAGGTTAATCATACTAGCATCCAGTGTGATTGCACAACATAGAATCCTTTCTCCAAGTGTGGGACTTGCAAAAATGAGAAAGGAATCTCCAGAGAAGGCTAGTTCCTATTCCTCTATTCAAATGCACATGAAAAATGCAGAGGGTTTACTCAAAACCTAATCTAATCTTGCCAAGGAGACAGGGTAAGAAGATGCATAAAATAAAACCTAAGCTAACAGAGGTGATGCACTTGAGGAATGAAGAACACCTATCTTGCCAATAAACACAAACCATTCAAATGTGATGCAAGATCATGCACAGATAACAAAATTTGCAGTGAAAGATCAAGAGGATGCAAATGAACATAGAGAGGGTTGAGAATCATCCACAGACATGCATTACTTGCTCCAAAGATCGATACAATACACTACAAAATGCCAAGAGGCAAGGTTGCATTACAATTTTAAATGGGAGGTTTGAACTCCACAAATTCGCCTGCCAAAGAGAAGAAGGGAGGGGCAAAACAAGAATGTTCAACCCTTAGAAAGAAGCCCCTCCTTACAATTTATAGGAAGAATGAGAGAGGGAAGAGAGAGGAAATCCAGATCTACCCCAACCACTTCTAGGTTGCATTTAATTCATCTCATTATGGTGGTAGGTGAGAACCCTAGCAAAAGCGGTGAACTGTATTTTACATTTAAGCTGGTTGTTGAAACGTCATTTCTAGCCATTATCACATGCCAGAGGAATTTTTGATTTTCTCTCTCCAAACTAAACCAAAATGCAAGATTGATCCCGAGAATCATGTAGAGAATTTCACCAGATTTCCATTGATATAAAGAATGTGAAAATCTGAGCTCTGGATCGAAAGTTATGGCGATCTGAAGATTTAGGGCAAAAAAAAGGCCAAAACGGATCGGTGGGAAAATATTTGAATTTTTTCTGTGCTCTTCCACTTGGATGACACGTGTCGGGCTCGATTCGTCCTTTAAACGCAGGCCTCCTTGTCTCTTTTTACGGCCATTTCACCTTTTCACGTCCCACGCATACTTTTGGCCCTTTTGGCATGTCCCGGATTTAAAATCTCCTGTTTCGGCCGATCGGGTTCCCTTCTTCTGTTTGCGGTGAAGACACGTGGCGAGATTTCATTCGCTCTCGATTTTTGGCTTTTCGCGTCGCACGCGTACTTTTTTTGCCCGATTTCCCGGATGAAAATCTCTGTTTCGGCCGAATCGGCCGGTTCGCTTCGTCCACGTACTTTTGTCCCAGCTGTCCCCACATCGCTGGGAAAATATCTCAACCACTCCGAAATGGACTCGACTTGCACCAAACCGGCGGATCCGCGTCCCGCGCGTACTTTTGGCCCAACTGTCCCAAACCGCGTGAAACAAAAGACTTAGGTAATTTTTTCCCCTTTCGGCCGGTTCGCCTTTTCGCGCCCCACGCGTACTTTTGTCCCACTTGCTCCAACTACTGCATGAGCACGCTGGCGGCTTTTCGGCCGGTTCGCGTCCTGATGTCCCAACTGTCCCAACTACTGCGCAGACTAGGACTTAGCGGTTTTATTCATTTTTTCGGCCCCAAGCTTGGTTTTTGCAATTTTTCACCTTTTCTTTGACTCGTTGGGTTTTCTTCTTGATGGGAGAGTTAGAAGGAAGGAGGGGACCCCAAAAACACGATTTCGGGCCTTAAATCAATCTATTTGCTTGGGACTAAAGAATTTGATGCATGTTATCAAAATTATCTTGAGTGGTGAATTTTGGATAACAGGACCTGCCCCTAGTTTTTGATGCCCCATTATTGTGGTAGGAGGCATAACGTGAAATTTTTACTAAGGTTGACTAAAATGGACCCTAGGTAAATTTTCGTAGTGTAACAACATCAAGTCATCACAAAGAATGTTGAATATTAAATGGCCATGAATCCAAAGGTCAAAATAAACCCAAGGATACCAAAGAATAAAGAATAACACACAATAATGTACTATATGAAAAGAAGTACCTAGGACAAAACAATTAAGTACAAGACTAAAATCCAGTCACAAAAATAGTTTACTCCCTACGTTTTCCAAGATAGGTTCAAAGTAAATAGTGACAACACAATATCACTACTTAGGTTACGATTAAATAAACAAGACCTAAATACTAT
Organism: Taxus wallichiana var. yunnanensis; assembly: GCA_018340775.1. Lineage (NCBI taxonomy): Eukaryota > Viridiplantae > Streptophyta > Pinopsida > Cupressales > Taxaceae > Taxus > Taxus wallichiana. The sequence continues at coordinate 1,039,556,242 of CM031242.1, forward strand.
GAAGCGTTGACGTGATCCTCCAACAAGGTATACTAAAACCATTTTTAGACACCAATAAATTCCAAGTCTTTGGAGATGGAAGATTCTGAAATGTGAGAAATATAACAACACTATTTGATCATGTTAATCAAGCTTTGGAAGAAAGAAATATTTTAGTATCAAATTACGATTTCACGATGTGAACAACGTAACCTCAACACTCACAAAAATAAATTAAATGTGAGGATTAAAAATAATCCTAAATATATAAATAAGTTACTATGCATAAAGCAGTACTATAACAATACAATTTAGAGAATTAGAAAAGTTTCACAATGGAAACAAGACCTAAGTATCACAATTTTATGGCTATTATGAGAGCAGCATAACAACTCAAAGGAATTCAAATATTTAATCACCTAAATATAATGAAAATTATTCTCAATATGGGTGCAGAAAAAATGGCGTCTTAGAATATGAAAACTTACCACTAAAACTTTCAACACTTGCATTCCAACATTGCAACCTAGTCATGCAAGTAGACTACAAAATTGGTGGACATGATTATTTCTAGTGGTATCTGCATATGTTGTTATTATTTTATCCCAAATTTGAAATAATAAAACAAAGGTGTAAACCAAGTGGTGATGACAAATACTTGGCGTAACTTTGGTGGAGTTTCACCTTGTCTTAGGACAAGTGAAAAACTAGGACAAAGTAACACCTCATAATTCTTGTGATGAAGTAACATGTTGTTTAAAATTGGAAATATTCTCCCCTTGTTTGACAAATAAGGTTTTGACTCTAGAAAAGTTGTCAGATTGTGAGATATCTTTATAATACGATGGATAAGTCAAATTTTCTCCAAGCCACAAGCTTTCTATTTGTTCTCTTAACTAGGTGTCACAAATTACATCTGCGAGCTAGGTTTGCTAAGGAAGTTGCATTGACTAAACCTTGGGTATCCCATGTTTACTTTACCCCCTTTAATAAAATGAGAAATAAATTCATTCAGTTGTATTTTCACCGGGGTCGTGTGAAGATAATATTGACTCTAATTTCTCAAGGCATACTAATCAATTGGGTAGTGGAGCACGTTCTTCTTTTGTTGACAAGGTTCCCTCTTACGTCAACTACTTTGGGGTTCTAGGAGAATCCCTCTTGTTATCTTAAGCATTATATCAAATTTAATTCCTCATAGTTCAAGTCGACGATCCATAGCTCTTAACTGAAACCTGCATATACAATGTTTTACAAAGTGGTGTATTTTCTTATCTTTTAGATTAAGTAATTTGGTTTGAACCACCTTTGGCAACCTACAACACACATGTATGTTAGAGTTTGGTTTGAAGATATTTCTCCTTTATTTGTAAAGCGTTAGGTCCTACACACAAATAGTTAGTAGTTATCCAAAAAGATCTACAATATCATAAAAAGAGGATTAAATGTTGTTTTTAGTTCTCAAGATCATCCAAGGATGCGAGAGAAGATCATACACAACAAGCATCCCAAATATACAACAATGAAAAATCTTGTAAAGTAATGAACCACATTAATACTTTGTAAATCAAGGTTCATTCCAAATTAATCCAAGCACTTTTTAGTGAAAAAATAAACTTGTTTTGGGTTCTCAAGATCATAAAAGGTTCAACGAGAGAGCATACACAAGCTCTATGTTTCATTGTTTATCAAATGAAAAGATCTTATATAAAATAATAATACAAATGCCATATGAAAATTTCATTCCTTTAAGCATTAAAAATGAATAATGAAGTTTCCACTTACTCTAATGTTAGAAAAAGAAGGTTTAGAGTTTCTTTTGATTCTCAAGATCACACAAGGTGCAAGAGAAGAGCATACACAACCCTATCCCAAACTCATACAAATCATGAAAATAAAATTAATTCATCAAAACCTAAGTAAATGTGTTAGAAAACCTTCTCTAAATTAAAAACTCTAATAACAAAAGCTAAAAACCCTAGAAAAATGACATGAGCATAAAGAAACAACAATTGAAACTTTGAAATTTGAGCCAAATTTACCTTAGAACACCATTACACACCTCTTAAAGACACGGTAGCACATCCCACTGAAAGCATAAATGTTCTTAAACAACACCAGCAAGGCCTTAAGAGAACTAATGTGCCTCCGTAAAAAATGCATAGTAGATTACTTTGTGAGTGTGTACTTCAAAATCAGCGGCATGACTAACACACGAGAGGAAAAAATCCAATAGAACATAGGTGCATCCAGAGAAGTGTGAGCATAACCTTGAGAGCGTGAGTGTGGATTCTATGACATGAGTGTGCACCTTTCATAGATGTGGTCAAAACACGGGTTTTGACAAGAAAAATGATAAAGCTCAAATATTTGACATTATGATGCAATTTTGAAAGAAATTTACCTCCCTTGATCCATCAAAGAAAATGAAAACAAAGCAACTACCACTAATCTAGTTTAAACAACTACCAAAATTTGAAATTAATCTATACAAATTTGAAATTTACTATAAAAAATCTTGAAACTAATCTAGAAAACTTCAAACATTAATGAATGATAATGGGGAAAGGTCCTGACCAAGCATTCCAAATGATAACACCCAAAATTTTTGCAATATGACTAAATAGTAAAGGCTAACACCATAGTAACCTATAAACAAGCTCAACCTTAAGAATGAAACATCAATCATTAAATCTTAAACGCATGCATTAATAGAAACTAAATGAAACTAAACATTCAATTTACAAGCATCCTCACTATGTGAGATTATTACTCATTAACATAGACCTAATTAGATCTAAGGAAATAAAATTATGGTTCTTTACTCCACAAATGGTGAGAGGATCTCTCTAACAATGGCTACAAGGCCATATTATATATCCTCTACTAACCAATAGGAATATTGGATACAAATATTGAGCAAGCTAATCCAAGAAGGAAGTAAGGCTCTTAATCATATTTGTTATATGATAAACTAATCAAAGTATGGTGTAAAGTGTAAACATAGGTGCTTACTCCTTTTTATAGTTTTTACTTTGACTAAAGTTTGCATCTTGGTGCATGTGAGACTAAAAGTACAAAGTAGATTAAGGCTTGGTAATCGTGATTAGTTAATTAACAAGTGATTAGTATGTGAGGATCCTTAATTAACCACTTAGGGTTAAATTAAGAGGCTATGACAATCTTTTGAAGCCTTTTGAGATGTATTAGGGAAATGGGGTGAGTTTAAATGGTTGGAAGAGAGGTTTGAGCCAATAATAGGGTTTATTACTCAAAATAGGGTAAATAGGCTGAATTGGCTCATAATCACTAATTTCCTAATAAGAAAATGTTTATGACTTACGATGTGTCATAAGTTGACATCCCGAATGTGATAGAGGTTACTTAATAAAAGCATCGTTAATTAATATAAATTGAGGGACACATTAGTTAATTAGTTGAAATCTCTAATAATAATGGAAATAGTATGAATGAGAGTGATTATTGTGCATTTATCAATAAGACTATGTGAAAGGGGAATTTAGGTGTCTGACAATAAGTGAGTGTTTATGGACATAGAAATGTACCCAAGTGCATGATATTGTGTCTACACTTACCAAATTCTCGTTATACACGACTCACGATGAGGATATTGATGTAGATGAGCCCAAAGATAGAGAAAATATAGGTGCCCCAACATGGTATACCTCTGATGTATGATCCATCGCACAATTTTTCTTTCAACGTTTCTCAATGGAGATGGGAGAGGTTTAAGAACAATGGAATTTTTTACTCCTAAGGACATAATGAGGGCTCTAAATGGGGGCATTCAACACAAAGAACTTAGAAAAAATAGCATAATGGAGGCTCACTTATCTCATTGATGTGTTTTAGGAGGAGGGAGGAAGGATCTATTTATAGGTTTTCAAAATGAGATTAATTAAGGGGGCTTAATTAATCAGGATTTTGAGATAATGGATGAATAGTGGTGAATAAACATAAATATTGCATGAATACTTAAATAATTTTAAAAGTGGGGGCTAATGGAAAAAATATGAGGATAAAATTAGAATATTTAATTCTTATAGAGAGAGACATGGAGGATATATCACGGTATTTTATTGTGATGGTGGGAAACATGTAGGATAAATCTAAATATTTAATTCTAATGGTGGGGTCATAACGATAAATCAAAAACATTATTGTGATGGTGGGGGTCATGAGGATAAATCACAATATTTTATTGTGATCATGGGGTACATGGAGGATAAATCACAATATTTTAATGCGATGGTGCGGGACATGGATAGTAAATTAAAACATTTTATTGTATGCAAATGGTGTGGGATAGTGGATAATTGATGTGGCTGGTCATGTGGAATATGATGTGGATGTGATGTGGAAAGGTGGTGTGGAGAATTATTCTAAGTGATAATAAGGGGTTAATTAAATGATTAAGTTTGATTAATCATTCATGATTTTTATTAGAATTTGATGAGGTGAGAGTTAATTGAGAAATAGGGTGGAGAGAATCAGGTGTTTCCACTTCCTACCACTCTTTAATTCTCACATAAGATTGTGTGTGTATGCACTTGGTCCAAATTCCTACGAAATATCACATTAACTAAAAGTTAATCTCATTTATCCTCTTCCTACCAATCTCCAGGGCATCAAAAATTCATATCTCCCCACTTTTCCCCCTTGATTCCCTTTATAAAGTCTTACGCAAAATAGAAAAAACCAAACCTACAAGTGATTATAAGGCAATTATAGAGTTTACATATCCTATTAACAATATTTTATGATAAATAGACCTATCGTGCTTATATTTCAAAGGAATTCTCTATATCACCCTATGTTCATCCAATCCTTGTTATAAGAATAAGTAAAATATTTGAAATTGGAGATAAACAACAACACGGTTCTTACCTTCACAAATGCCTCAAGATTATTAAGCTAGAAAAACTTACATATATTTTTTAATTCATAATTTAAAATATAGTCCAATATGTTTCATGGGGCCTCCTTCCACATCAAGAAACTAAAAGTAGAAAAAAACTCCAAGGTTTGTACATAGAGCATTATAGGTGATTAAATCGTTCATTCTTTCTATGGATTCAATAATTTATCTTCTCTTCCTTTTAAATCAATATCTTGATTTGCTACACTATAGGTTGTGTTTCCATCTAACACTTTGTTTTCGTATCCTCTTACTACACATGAAACTATTAGTGATTTTATAGCTATCATCATGATGTAAAAAAATAAAAAAGTTACTATTATAATTATACCACTAATCATGTTATTTTACATATGGATCTTGATTAATAAAATTATTCACTAATGACCCATCTCCTAGTCCTATCATTAGTTAGTTGGTTGTCATTTTCATTTTTCATATAGAGTCATTACTTGTTTACATAGTTCTGGTCCTCTCTTAGGGAGTCTTAGGTTTCGTAATTTCCTTGATTTTCATCTCTAGTATTTGACTAGGGTGCCTAGGATAGTATTGGGGTGCCCATGGGCACCCCAGTCCTTAATTTTAGGTACCATGGTCTCCATAATACTAGGGTCTAATGTATCTATTCTAGGTCGATCTTTTCATTTTCCTACTCATTCCCTAGGTACGTTTTGGCATGTCGAAAGGTCATTCTTTGTCGAATTTGAGCAAGAGATCCCTATATAAACATAACATACTTATTATATTATGGGTGGACTAGTTTCCACCAAGGGATAACTATCTACTAAGGCAAGGGTATTCGGGCATCACTCCATCACACACAACGCATAGGAAAGGGATGTTCATTCTATTCCATCCACCATTTGCATATTTACGTCTAGCTATTGCCCCTATCTTTGTGTCATTGGCGCTAGGGCACCTTGGCACAATTGTACGAGATAAAACACACAAAACTACATTTGTTCTAGAATGTAGTGCAATGCTAATTGTACATCCTCCTTTGTGGACGTTAAGGTTAGTCCAAACCCTTCATATGCACCATTTATTTTTTTAGGGGTTTGATTGTTTGTATGGGGTTTTATAGGTGAATCTTCGTTAGAGCATTGTAACATCATTTGCAAGGGTATTGCAAAATTGATGTGACAAGGAGATAATTATTGTGAAGATATAATGACACTTCTAGATTCGAGATCCTCGAGCTATTTGGCATATGAAAGAGCCCATATTTCAGACTAGGGTACCTATAGGCATCCCAATCCTCCTACAGTGTCCCATCTTGGGAAAATCATCATTCCTGCAATTTTACGGGTTTTTACATCATATTGGTCTCTATTTGCACATCATCATATTCACTCATGACACACAATGAGGTAATTCATCATCGAGGTTAGTACCTTATCCCTTCTATTTCATTTGAATATAAAAATAAAATATTTATCATAAGTATATCATTTTTATCATTTATAGATTTTAGTACCTACTTAGATTAACTTATTATATGAATATTGCTATTTCAGCATTTTAGTTAATCATTTTGGTGAACGAGACCTTTAAAAAAATTTTCCCTAGGTTCCACATCAAACCCTAATGGCTATGCATAGTTCTTCTTATTCACCCATCATGTCTCGTTTTAGTTTCAACCCTATATATGATGAGGTTTCTATTAATAAGCTCAAGGATCTCTATGGTAATCTTATTCCTACACCATCTCGTACTCAACAAGAACTCTTAAAGGGTCAAAAATATGTTCTAACTCACTTATAATATTTTCCTACCGGCATTAGCATTGTTGAGGATCCTATAGCCTTCACTATTTGTACTTTGTGTTATAATTCTATTAGTGATCCTTCTTGACCTTTCCAAGGAAGCTTTAGATGACTCTCTTATTGATTACTTTCTTGGTATTGATCATCATTCAATCTCATGATTATCCTACATCTACTATTTCTTCTCCTCATTCATTACATACTAGCTCTCATTCAATTTCACATTATGTTGATGATCCTATTGATATTGTCCTTAGTGATATTCTCATTTATGATTCTTTATCTGATCATGATCAGGAAGTTGATAGTCATGATTCTCCTTCTTTTCATAGTTACGAGTAGGAATCACATATTCCATCACAATAGATTCACCTAAGGTTTCATCTAGTACTATGCACAAGTAACCTCTATCTATCACATCTTCATCTTCTACTACTTCATATCCTCCTAGTACATCATTGAAACCTATCAATCCATCCTCTCATATAGTTATATCTCCATCGGCCACCTCACCTATTAGGGATATTTCCGATGGTAGTCCCACCATTGCTAAAGGTATTTCATCTACATCATTAACTATAGCTCCTTCAACACCTACTCTTAGTGTGCCCTTAGCATTAGAGCCTCATACATCATCTCTTTATTTTCCTATGATCACATAGAATAGAAACTTACAATCTCTTAATATATTATTTCCATCTTCCACTATTCCTTCATAGGATATCATCTCTCTCATGCATGTCATAGGTTAATTACAATATCAGGTTCAGTCTCTTACTCTAGAAAGTAGGGCTTACTATGCCTCTATTTATAATAACACATTACATGGTAACCCTATTCCAAAGAAAAATCATAATTCAGAATTTCCTAAGGACATTATCAAGCCCAAATTCACTTGCTTTGATGGTACTAGTGATCACCATGCTCATATCTTACACTACCACACAACTATAACTTCTTATTCTAATGATTGATTATTACTTAAGGTCTTTAGACATAGTCTCATTAATGAGGTGGTATAGTGGTACACTCATCTTCCTTTTGGGTCCATTAGTACTTACTATGATATGGAGGACACTTTCCTTCATTGTTTCATCCTCAACAATGGCCATAAGGTTACTTATGACCACATTCCTATTTTACATCAGGGCTCATTTGAATCCATTAAGGATTATATCTTACAATCTATTATTCCAACCTATCAACCTAGAGAAGAAATTAATTTTCTATCATGTTTTGATTTATGCGCTCAAACAAAGATTACAATATGATACATGTGAGTCATTTATTCTTCTATGCTGCAAATTCCTAGACCTAGAGCAAGATCTTCTTTTAGCAAATGTCATTGACCTTCCAGATACATTTAATTCTATTATATCATCTAGTAATCCTCCATTGAAATTGGTTGAGCTTCTACATAATCTTCACCTTTTCTTCACAAGAAGAGAAAACAAGATAAACCTATTGTTGTTACAGAATCATATCACCCCCACTATTAGTAACTTGATGGGTTAAGATCCTCAGTGTGAATACACAACATGGAGCATCTCTCAAAGTGTGGGACTCTGCCAATTTGAGAGATCTCTCCAGAATGAAGGTCGACTCCTATTCCTCTGTTTAAGTGCACATGTTTAGATTGCAGAGGGTCTATCAAAAATCCTATTCTAATTTTCCAAGGAGACAAAGTTAAAGGGATGCAAGAATTAAATCCTAATCTAACAGAGGTGATGCACTGAAGGAATGTTGAACATTTGGATTTCCTTTACACAAAAACCATTAAAATGTGAAACAATATCCATGCACAGATGACCAAGATTGCAATGAGGGATTAGGAAAAGTAAACATAAGAGAGGGTTTAAATCATCCACGGACTTATTCTATTGCTCCAATAATTGATACAGTACATTACAATAGGAAAGAGGTACTTGCATTACAATTTAGATGGAAGGGTTCCAAACTCCACGAATTTACCTGTAGAGAAGAGAAAAGGGAGGGTGTAAAGAAAGAATGTCCAACCTCTTAAAAATTTCCCTCTTGTATAATATATAGGAAGAATGAGAGAGAGAAAAGGAGGGAAAAATTCAACCTGTTCCAACCACCCCTGAAGGAGCATTGAATTCTCTTGCCACAATGATGGGTCTCGCTGCAACACCCATGCCCCCGACATTGTTCCTTGCCAGGAAAGAAGGAAACCCATTATTCATCATGGTGGCAGGTGGGAGACTTGATAGCCTTAAAAATAGAGGGTCTAGACATTAATGGTGGCAGGTGGGTAGAAGGTTCCAAGAGCTCTTTGAAATGTCCCCTCTCACTTGATTATGAGATTTTGATTGAAAGATATGGCCACTTGAAGGTACTTCAGGTCTAGAGTCTGTTCTCGCATATCCACGTTGTGGCCCCACATGTCTCAAGGTTTCACCCCATCCTCTACACTCTTGAAGTTTCACCAAGAGACACGTGGCACCTTTTGCTTTGGCTTTGCCATGTTTCCTTTGTATTCTACCCAAGCCCCTCTATTGCGAAGACATTGTGCACGACCCAGACACGTGGAGATTTGGCACATATTTAGGAACCACTTTGGATTCTTGCATTTGATGTTGCGTGGATGTGACATGTTGAGGCCTCCGCACGCTGTCACGGCTTGGAATTTTCAATGACCCAGGTGTTCCCATTTTCGACACTGGACACGTGGATGACCTACGCTTGTTTAGGACGGCCTTTGGGCCACACCATTTGAATTTTCCTCGTTGAGGCACATGGCACCTTCCGTAGGCCATGCCATGTTTAGAATTTTCAACTGAGTAATTATACCTTTTTCGGACTCTGGACACGTGGTGAGCTGCGCACTTATCTAGGGCTGCCTCCATGTTTTGTTTTTTAAAATGTGCCAATGAGGCATATGGAGGATTCCGCTTACCTTTTGTACTTAGCTGATTCAAGCCTCCTCCCTTTCACGATTCCCTGACTACGTGGCGATCCGGTGCGTGTTTAAGTCTCCACCTAGGGTCACCTCTTTAAAATTACGTCGTTGAGACACGTGGAATTTTTTGCTAGCCCTTTCATACTTAGCCGATTAAATGGGCCTGCTACCTTTTTGACTTCTGTTGGGCCCTAGACATGTGGAGAGATGGCACTCATTTGAGTCTCCTCTTTTGATCACCTCTTTGATTTTACACTGAGTGAAACATGACTCTTTCCACTTTGCCCTAAGAATTTTCAACTACCGACTCTGTCTCCTTTTCGGACACAGAGACACGTGGAAGTTTTAACTTATTTCAGTCACTACCTTTGGCTTTGACCCTTGAAGGTGCGTCGATGAGACACATGGGGGCTTCCACCGATCCTCTTATACTTAGTCAATTTTGGGCCCACTTGTCCCTTATCTACCCATTTAGGAGTAACTCATCGGACCTTAGACACGTGGAACCTCCGCTCATTTATGGACTATCCCTTGCTTCTAAATTACACCAATGAGTCATGGGTTGTGTCTTGTTACTAGTCCTATTATTGAAGCTTGAATCGACGCTCTCACTTGGTGACTTTAAACTGCCCGCTATTCGGAAATGGACCCCTCAAGACCCAATTTTAGTTGATTTGTATGTGTTCTATTTTAAAGTTAGGAATTGTTATGGTGACTATGGGTCTCCTTATTGTCAATGATGAAGGGCCTTGTGCATTCACCTAGATGCACATCGAAATGTATAGTGACACAAACCTGGAGCAACAAAACATGTGCCAGATGCACTTAGGGAAATAAAACCTATGCTACAACAAGAAAATGTGCACATGCACTTAGAGAAATTAAAATCCTATGCTAATATTTACAAGGGTGAAACCTTCCTTTTCAGTAACAATGTTTAAGATGGATCCCAGTTGACTATAATCGAAAGTTCCTCTCCTTCCAACATAGACAATTGGAAGGCATTGCTACTTTTACATCTTGTGACCATGTAGGGGTCACTCCAGAATGGCATCAAACTTGAAATGCCTTCCCGGTTTTTCCCAATCTACATCCCACTTCAGAACTAAGTCCCCTTCATGAAAGGTCCTTGCTCCTACTTTCTTATCAAACCATCTCTTAATTAAGGCTTGACCCTTTTCCATTGTTTGAACTACATGTTTCTGATATCTTCTAGTTCAATCATCTTTGCATACCTAGCCTCCATCGATTCGAACTCGAGATAACTCCAACCGCTTCATGAGATCTAATGCGGGCAATTCTAAAGATATGGGAAACACTTCCTCTTTCCCATAAACTAATTTTTAGGGAGAATTACTTGTTGACCTCTTGGGGGTGACTCTATCTGCCCAAAGAGCTGATTTGAGTTTTGTGTGCCAAGTTCTCTGATTCTCATCAAGAGTCCTCTTGATGATTCTCAGTAAGTTCTTGTTTGTGGAATTTTCTTGGCCATTACCTTGAGGGTAATAGTTTGAAGAGGTGCTGACATATACCCCATTCTTGATAGCCCATTTAGTAATTTTTGTGCCAAGTAATGCCAATGAATTGTCTGATATGATAGTAGCAAGGGCACCAAACCTTGTGATTATCCCTTCATAGAAATCCAAGATGTTGGATTCATTTGCCTCCTTAAGTGCCACTACTTCAGTCCACTTGGTGAAATAGTCAGTCGCTATGAGTATCCACTTGTGGCCCTGGCTTGAATTTTAGTTTATCATTCCAATGAAGTCCAATCCCCATTACATGAATGGTTGATTTACCAAAATTGGGTGCGAGAGGAAGGGATGCTAATGTTTCCTCCCCATGAAGAATGCAGACTTCTCGCACTTCTTGATCCATGAGTAGTAATCCCTAAACACCGTAGGCCAATAGTAACCAGCCCTCATAATTTTGAGCACTAATACCCATGAAGCAAAATGGCCCACATCTTCTCCATCATGGAACTCATGTAACACCTTCTCAATTTGGATTGTCCCAATGCATCTTAATAGGATTCCATTGATGTCCCTTTTGAAAAAAACACCATCAACAAGCACATACGGGATGGCTTATAATCTAAAGCATGTTCTCTTTGTTCTTCTCAATTCTTGAGAACATGAACCCATTTAGAGATAATGCACCAATTCTTGAGTCCAACATGGGATGGTTACATCATTAGTGGGTGCTCTAGCTCATTATGCATTAATAAGACAACCTCTTCTTCATCCGCTAAATTAGTTTGTTGCTTGGAAGTGAGTTGTTCACACACTGATCCACTTGCCACGAACCAAATTGGTCACTTTGATTTCAATATCATACTCCATTACATGAGTGATCCAACCTTCTCTCTTCTCATTCAATTCCTTGTTTAGGAGAAAATCCTTAACACTAGTAGTTGAATCTTGTTGTTCAAGACCAAGTTCAAACTTATTCAAACTCCTAATGACAGAAAGGAAATGCTTTTCTATGAAATAATACTTTACCTCGTAATATTCCAAGCCTTGATGAAGAAGGCTATGGGATTTTCTAAACCTTCCTTGTTAGGCTGAACTAGGATAGCTAAGATTGTGTCTGACGCTCCAAAAGCATACAACATGAAGTCCTTTGAAAAATCAGGTTTAATAAGAGTCAGGGGCCTATGATATTGCAAGCTTGATGGCCTCAAAACTATTTTTGCCTTTTTATGTCCATTTAAATGCAAGATTCTTATTTAGCATCAACGTTAAAGGATTTACAAGAGTAGCAAATTTAGGCACAAACACAGTGAACAAATTTTATCCTTCACGAAAACATTTGGAGAGATTTCTTATAATGTGGTAGTGGTAGTGTTTTAATGGCTTCACTCTTTTAGGTCAATTACCAACCCTTATCTTGAGACAATGTGGCCCATCAAACTTACCCTCGTGTGCAAGAAATACATACTTATTTGGATTCAATGACACTCCAAATATTCTACAACTTCAAATGCTTTCACGAGGTGAAAGAGGTGGTACATTTCTTTCTTTGAGAAGATAGTGATATCATCTAGATACACCAGGCGCCATCTTGTTTCTCAAGCACTTGAACGCCATATCCATAGCTCGCTGAAATGTTACTCCGACATTAGACAATCCAAATGGCTTGTAAGAATATGTGTCACATTTCATGGTGAAGGAAATCTTCTACCAATATTTCTCTTTCATTATTATCTTATTATAGCTTTGAGTATCCATTAGCAATGAAAACCTTTCGGATCCGGCTAGAACCTAAAATATTTGTTCCATTGATTGAAGTTGATAATGATCCTTAAGTGATGCTCTATTCGAGATCATGAAATTCCACACACAATCTGATTTCTCTATTTCGTTTCCTCACGGGCACCAAGTTTTCATCCCATCTTGAATGATTGATAGGGAAGATGATGCTAGCCTCAATTAGCTTGTTCAATTCTTTCCCCTTGAGAGGTTCAATGTGAGGTTTATTGCCCTTTGCTTCTATCTCAAAGGCTTAGATCCCCAGGATCCAACTCAATAGCGTGTTTTGCCAACCTTTGGGTTGAAACCTCTTAAATCCTTGTAATTCCAAGCAAAGACATCCGGGAATTCTTAACAAATTTGAACATATTCAGATTTTTCTTGTTGAGTACTTACCTTGCTAATTCACAATGTTTTGCCTTCTTCTATGGAAATGGGCTCAATCTTCACCCTTTACTGAATATTTTCTTTGTCCTTCGGAATTGATCATTTGGGTTGAAGATTGATTCCAAAGTTACAAGACCCTTTGGTAATTTTTTAGTTCTCAACTGCACCACTTGGTCACCATACCGTTATTTCAACTTTTCTTGGTTCTTAGCGGAGAACCCGACTTATTCTTGTAGAAAATTGACAATTTGTTGATCATTCTCGAGACTTTCCAACTTGTGTTATTATCTGGAACAACTAGTCTTACAACCACTTTAATATGGGGCTGAGGTTTCTCACTCTTGATACTCTCTACTACATCAAATGCCGCCCGATTGCTGCCAATCTGTTCACTACTTCATTCTTCTTCTTTGGGATGGAATTGATGCTAAAAGCTTAAAAATATTTGACGATATCCCATACCCAATTCTTGTAGTGTTTTAATAGATAATTATTTGTAGCATTTTGTCCTCGGATCTAATTCATAATTAGCTCGCCATCACCAAACACTTGTAAGTTTTTAATCCCTCTCTTTCTTTCCCAACGTAGTCCATGGATCAAGGCTTCATACTCTATTGTGTTTTCGAGAAAGGAAATTTGAAATGGAAGGTTGAGTAATATTTCATACCTTGAGGTGAAAACAACTAGATCTTCTCCTCTAGCTCCTTGTCTACTTCTTGAGCCATCAAAGAATAACCTGTCATACCTCATTATCATCTTTGTGACCGGCTTGTTGATGCTTAGGAAGAGGATGATTCTTTTCATGAAAACAATAAACTCCTAGCTCAGATTCCTCCATTCCCTTGTAAGGGTCAAAAGCATGCCTCTTTCTTTCCCATTCATCGAGAGTCAAGTCTGGAATACACCCAACCTTGGTATCTACCTCATAAGTGCTTGGGAGGTCTTCGTGATCAAAGGCAAAATGATTAACATTGATTGGGCTAGGTATATAAGGCTCAATATAGAAATCCACAATGGGATCAGATATGATCGTAGCCTTAGCTCCATACCTTGTTCTAAAAACATGTGTGACCAATCAGCAGACAAATAGCCTCCAATTTTAGCACTGAAGTCTCTTCACAAACACAATGCAAAGTGTGGTGGTAAGTATATGACTGATACATTCTGCAGAAGATGGTCACATTGGGGTATGTGTGCAATGTGAGGCTTAAATCCTTGATGACTCCAATTCTATTACCGTTGTCCCATTCAATTGCATTATGCCCCAGGAGATGACTTCATATTGAAGACCTAATTGATCGGGCTATTTGCTTTGGCATGACCGAGCTACTCGCTCTTGAATCAATCATGCAATTATGTCCTAATTTGTCCCCAATGATCAATGAAACATAGAAAGGAGGGGGCTTCATATTTTTACCTTGTTGACTTCCATTATTTACTTCAGACTGAGTTACATTGGTAAGCACTTTCTCTTACTTTGCTGGTTGGGCTGATTTGATGTTGACCAATTCTGGCCATAGCAACCTCTGACAGTCTCTTTGTCCTAGGATAGCCAACAACTCCCACATTGAGATGTTTACATTTGTTCAATGATGTTAAATGGGTATGAGCTATCTTTTTGTTGCCCTTTTCCTTGCACATTCTTCTCTTGCACATGGGTCATTACAACCGGTTGCTGAGTGGGTCTGGAAGGTGTTTTGGGCTAACTCTCGCACATTGAGAGTTGCACTTTGTGGGGAAACAGAGGCTATGGACCATTTGAATCGGAGGATTTCCCCTCTCCAATATTCCTCTTCTTAGACCGTGTATTTTCTACCACACTATGGGGAGGTACTTGATTCATACCACATAAATCTTCATCCTGGCAATTGACAAGAATGGTCTCACTTGGAGGTACCTCTTTTCTGGGTTTCTTGCTACTGATTTTCCTCTTGATTGTGCTCTTGGGACACACCAATGGTTTGTACCATTAAGGCTCGTTTAGTACACCATTGAAACATGTTGACTGGGTATGGGGCTCATTGTGTGGTAAACACCAATAATATTCTTGAGCCATGTTGTTTTCTTCGTTGGAACCAAGACCCTCGATGTCGGGGATTACGTTTCGATCATATGGTTGAAAAGGCCTAGTAGCTTGAGGTTACGCTTGGTTTTGGTTTTTGATTTTAGCCTAAACCGGTGGTCTATTTTGTTGATATGGGGGTCTAGATTGATATTGAGTTTAAAGTTGAGATGGCCTAGAACTCTGAGCTTAATGTCTATTGATAGTCACTATCTCATTCCCTAGGTTCTACAAGCTTGTTTCTTGACCTCTTGTAGATATTTTAAGTGCTAGAAAATGAGATGGAAGCTTCGGTGAACTCGATTCCTTGGAGCATGTGTAGGAGCTAATGAGGGTGTTTAACTAGAGCTTAGAGCTCCTGTTCCGGATATAGAGGCATAGGTAGCCTAGGTGTAAGTTTACTAGCCTGAATTAAGCAATTTTTGGCTCTAATGGAAATGTTATAGGCTGCAGGTAAGGTTACACCTCTCATGGATTGAATCATCATGGAAATATTAGAATTTATAGCTCTAAGAAAGTATAGGAAATCACCTTCATCTATTGGTCTCACAGGCCACCGAAAACCTATCCCACATCCGTTGGAATCTAAAATTGAAGTCGGTCAACTTCTCATTGGGATCCCTCTTGATTGTTGTCATTTGTTCCAACAAGGATAGATTGTCTCACTTATCTCTAAATTGATTATGAAGAGCCATGCACAAATGGTCCTGATTATGGAGCGGATCCCACGGCTAGACTCCTGAACCACTATAAATTTGTACCCTTAAAATATTAAGCCAACAACTTGACTGCAATATCCATTTTAATGATCTCATGAATTGCATAGACATTTGTAATATCCTGGATGTGGTCAATTGGATTTATTTGGTTCTCTCCATTAAAATATGGAATGCTCTTCAGTGCTACAGCTAGAACTAGATTTTGTGCATTGAGAGCCGTTGGCTACTTTACCATGAATTTGACGTATGGGTTGGGCGGCACCATCCTAATTGGTTGAATGACTCTGTCGATTGAAAGAAAGGCCTTCCAAGTGGAGGTGTCGACAATGTCCTATTTGGTGGAGATGGAGACCTTTGGGATCTTCTTCCTCTCCTTACTCTTTCCAGGGATAAATGTAAATAGACAAATAGTTCCTTCTCTCTAGTACTTGACCTTGTTTGTATTCTTCTCATGAAATTAGCAAGCTTGGAATGCTAAAACCAATGGGTTCTACTTCTTTGGAGTCTCTAGATGTGAAATTTGGAGCTTCTTCAAGCTAGGAACTTACAACAAGTGAACATCGATCTTTCTATAGTAAAAAACGAAAACTTCTTGACCAACCGAGCATGCCAAAATTGTTGTTGTAGAATATCAACACCCCTGGAATTAGTAACTTGATGGGTTAAGATCCTCAGTGTGACTACACAACATGGAGCATCTCTCAAAGTGTGGGACTTTGCGAGTTGAGAGAGATCTTTGGATGAAGGCCGGATCCTATTCCTCTGTTTAGGTGCACACGTTCAGATTGCAGAGGGTCTATCCTAAATCCTATCCTAATTTTCTAAGGAGACAGTTAAAGGGATGCAAGAATTAAAACCAAATCTAACAGAGGTGATGCACCGAAGGAATGTTGAACATTTACATTACGTTTAAACACAAAAAATTAAAATATGAAACAATATCCATGCAAAGATGACCAAGATTACAATGAGGGATTAGGAAGAAGAAAATAAACATAAGAGAGGGTTGAAATCATCCACGGACTTATTATATTGCTCCAAGAATTGATACAGTACATTACAACAACCAAGAGTTAGAAATTGCATTACAATTTGGATGGAAGGGTTCGATACTCCACCTATTCACTTATAGACAAGGGAGGGCGCAAAGCAAGAATGTCCAACCTCTTAAAATTGTCCCTCTTCTACATTATATAGGAAGAATGAGAGAGAGAAAGGAGGGAAAAATCCAACTATGTTCCAACTTCCACTGAAGGAGCATTGAATTCTCTTGACAAAATGATGGGCCTTGCTGCAACATCCATGCCCCCATCACTGTTCCTTTCTGTGAAAGAAGGGAAACCATTCTTCATGATGGAGGCAGGTGGGAGAATTTGTAGCTATGAAAATGGTGGGTCAAGACATTAATGGAGGTAGCTGGGTAGTAGGGGTAGTAGGTGTCGAGAGCTCTCTGAAACTTCCCCTCTCGCTTTGATTTTGATCTTTCCGATCAAAATATATGGCCACTGAAGGTACTTAGGGTCTGGATTCTATTCACGCATATCCATGTGGTGGCCCCATGAATCGCAAGGTTTTCCCCCTACTTTACACTCTTTAATTTGTCCAGCCGAAGAGACATGTGGCACCTTTCGCTAGCTCTACCCTGTTTCCTTTGTATTCTACCCAAACCCTTTGTTGGCGGAGACATTATGCCCTGACTTAAGAAATGTGGAGAGTTGGCCCATATTTTGGAACTGCTTTGGATTCTTGCCTTTGAAGTTGTGTGGATGTGACACGTAGAGGCCTATGCAGAGCCTGGGTCTCGGGCTTGGACTTTTAAATGGCCGTGTTCCCTTTTTCAGGACACTCCGGGACATGTTGGCAGAAAAATTTTCAGGTGGAAAAACTTATGGATTTCTTACCAATGCTCTGGGAATCTAAGTCCCTCTACTTAACCGGTGTAGCTACCATATATGCGGCCTGCACATGAAAAGGTCGATTTCGGTGGTGGCCTTTCGACCAGGGATCCAACAGGGACACTCCACTGACCCTGTGGCAAATCTTACAAATACCTACAAGAGAGGACTTTGTCTGAAAGTGGGAAAGGGAGTGAGAAAAGAGGTAGGGGAACTAATGTTGTAGGTAGATAATCAGATTCCTGCACACACACTAGTTAGAAACTTCAACACATGCATTCATGAGAAGAAACAACTCTGTAAATAACAACAAGACCAAATAGAATTTATCGATCACAAAGTATCAAGAAACCCCTTAGTCAAAGAAAGCTGGAAACTCCTTCTTGTATTGATTTCTCAAACCAAAGTTGTACATAATGGAGAAATAGAGGAAATTTGAGAATGAGGGGAATGGAAGAATTTGGCTATCTCCTTTGTTCTCTCAAGGTACAATATACTCTTGAGTTTACAAGATCAATCACCAACCCTTTGCAAT
>CM031242.1:1039574794-1039667654 GCA_018340775.1 Taxus wallichiana var. yunnanensis
CCCAACCTTCTTTTTATCACATTTACCTTTATCAATGCTCACCCACCGATTCCGCTCCCACCTCTTCAGCTCCTAGCCTTGGAGAGGGATCACCTTCACCCACACACGGGGAAATCAGCACATCTTATTTTCACAAGATCGCTACCAAAACAAGCTACAGCAACAAAAAAGGGGAAAATTCTAGTAGCACTAAAATTAGTGTCACCCTCCCCCTTGGTCCCTTCGACAAATAAACACCCTTCATCACATTAACCTAGCCATGGCCCCCTTCACTCCACTAATATTAATTTAATTAAATTTATTCATTTATCCTCACCATATTTATTATTTAAATATCTTAATTAGGGATAATGTCCACATACATCTCACCTAGACACCTCATCAAGCTAACTCACCCTAAGACCTATTCTTAGTAAGTTGTCATAACTAACTAAGACTTACCCAAACCCCCTACATTCCCTCTAACCACATTCCCACATCTTTACAAAGCTTCCCGGTATAATTCGAGGGTGAATGACATGAGATCCTAGAAAATCAAGGGGATCTGCCTAGTTTAGCAAACCTAGGAAATCCCACCTTGGTGACGCTTGATTATCCTAACCGCAATCTGATTGGTTAAGTAGGAACTGCATCTGTCGCTGGTTACCTTTCAATCCCAAAACAACCTTATTTTGGAGGTCGAGACAAACATTAGCACATTCTTGAGAGATATCACATCTTACGAGAATGAATTTCATGAAGGCAATAACACGCATGCAAGGATGAGATCAAGCATTTTCTCTTGCTTATCAACCATCCACTCACCCAAGCAAGGGTTTGCTCGAAACCAAGAAAAAGGAATGCACGCAGCCCATGCGAAAGCTTTCCTACGATTGGTGATCCTCTACATCCTTGAACCTCCTACCAAAGCACCTTCATTCCTCACTTGTAAGGGTCGAACCAGGTTCCAAAGTAAGTAGAGATTGCGTTGTACTCCTTTTGGTTCATTGGTTCCATCATTATATTGTCATCCTTTGTTTCCTTAGCCACTCCTTGACCTCCATTTATACTGACCCCTCCACATACTTAGATTAAAAATTTTTCCAAATCCCACCCAATACACCTAATATCATTAAGCGAATCGAGGGTCCTTTGTGTAATCATAAAGGAGACCCAAAACTCATTCTATGGCATTCTCAGTTTCCTGATGGCCTTCTTTCGGTTCTCCCTAACCGGTGTCGGTCACCCCCTCAACCAATTTCGGTCTTTGTTTGACCAATAGAGTCGAGAACATTGTGACCTATCCACCTATTCCCACATTATCTTTGTTCATATGTGATCTACAGAGACCTCTGTCAGCAGACTTGCGAGATCTTGAACCGATTACTTGACCTTTGGATCTTATTTTAACTTAGCCTATTAGATTAGATCTTTCTTATTGTATTTTTGGATGAGATACCCAAATCATTTTAATTACAATAGGGTTTACTTTATTATCCAAATTAAATTTTTTTAAACGTGTGGAATGACAATTTTTTAGAATTATCACACTTCCCGGATCTAGCACATGCTTTAAAAAGTTGTTCGTACATATTGTTTTAATTTTTTTGTGGTCTTGATTTTCATTACAGTATTTCCTCTAGGCCCCAAAAGGAAGCTCTCATGATCAGATATGGATTGAAGTTATATGTGCGCAATAACCAACCAACCAACATTTAAATAGGTATCCCTCCTATGCAAACCGTAACCTCTATCTTGGCCAATATTTCAAAGAAAACGTCTAAGAATCAGTGAAATGATTCAAATCTAAAGGAATCTAAGAGCTAGTTTGGCATTGAAGGAATTCATATAGCATCCATTCGAGGGACAAGGGAATGCATTTTTAAATACACGTATAGGAGGGAATTTCATAATTCCATCCACACATCTATTTACATTGGTACATCTAGCTATCATCTACGACTATCACGTGCACTTACACAAGGGCTTCCCTGGCATTTATTGATTCTTTCACACATCCAAAGAACTACATGGAGTTAAATATCTAGTGTAGCGCTTGGTCATAAGTTCACTCGGTCAAGTGACCACCAAGGTAAGTCCAACTCCCCATATTATTTTATTTTTGATATTTGATGTAGTTTTAGGGATTTTTTTGGGTCAATATCTCTTTACGAGTTACAAGTGACTTTTGCATGGACAATGTGCGACATACACAGAAAAAATAATGACTATCAATGAAAATCTTTCAACACCTAAAAACTAGGCTCGAGCTCCCATCACCCAGTGTTGTGCACCTAGTATAGGTCTTTTTTCCTAGGTTCCCCTACAAGTCCGAATCAAGGTACCATGGTCTAACATCTTGTTCAAAAGTAAGAAAATTAAAATTGAGTACTTGTGTGATAGTTTTCCGTTCATGTTCATCAATTTTTTTAAAGTCTTCACAGTCTGGATCAAGCATTAATTAGCTAAGTCATTTTTTCCCTCTCTTTCACTTAAGGTATTTATATTCGTATAGCTTATTTCTTGTGTCAAATATATACTTTATCATTTATTTATCATACATGACTAAAAATATATTAGGGTTTATACATAAATATTTTTGTCTCAAAATAATTTAGTGAACCCATCTTTCGTATCCAACCTTGCTTCAGGATGTTTTTTACAATGTTTTCTCATGGCTTAAATCTAGTGAACCATTTACTAAATCCCACCTTCGAGATCTCAATGATAATGCTTTTTTAGCATCCACAAGATCTATATCTACTCTTATTCACTACTCGTGAGGAGGATATCAATCTAGATGAGCTTAGTGTTCCTCCTTCTACTATCACTTTCATTCTTATTTCTACTCAACCTCCTGCCCTCCACCATTCCACCTCACTTCCAATTGTTCCCATCTCTATACCTACCCCTACTAACCATTTTTTTTTGTAGTGCCATTGCTTCCCACAAGTGGAAAGTCTCTTCTTCCGGAACTTAAGACCTAGCCTCTCTCTGTTGTGACATCCAAATTCAAATCCATCACCTTCACAAGATACTTCTTGTGCATCCCCATATCTTGACTCGAGTTTACTTTATCACACTCGTTTCAGTAACTATGATTTTAGGCTATCCACTTCCTCCAAATTTCATCACCCTTAAGTTTCCTATCGTCAATGATTATGGTGATCCTCATGAGTATATCATTTATTTTCATGTGGCATGTCTTGATTATGTTGATGATCGTACATTATTGGAAAACATAATTTTTTGAAGCCTCAAGATTATACTGTGGCGTTTGTTTTAAAATCTACCTATCCATTCAAGGTAACATCATTTGTGCATCTAGGAGATGCTTTTGTAGCTCATTTGTAGTCAATATTGGTTCTAATATATCCTATTCTTAATGTGAATAAATAAAATGAGGATCTAATGAGCATCTAGTGGAATAAGTTTTACGATATAAAAACAATCTAGCTAAGATGACCAATGTAATTGTTTATTCTAAATTGTAAGAAATTTTTGTTAAAAGTGTCTTATCTCCATTGAAGAGAGTGTCATATTTGAGAAGTTTCCTTCCAGGTTGATCAATTATTTCATACTCTTAAATTACGTGAAGGAAAACTTATCTCTATGGGAAAAATCAAGTACCATGATCAAGCTTCATCATCTTCTAATTGGTTTTAAAAAAATTAGCTTTGAAGCCCTCTCAAAGCCCACTTTGAAGAAGAAGTTATTGTTAATGGTTTTCCACTCTTGAAAATATTCAATGGAAACCTCCAAAGCATACAATAATTTCCTAATGCTCCATGTGTTCTATTACCACAACTTATCAAGAGAAATATACATTACGCTTCCTCCTTAATTCAATATGGACCCATCTCACCCTAAAGGATGTAATTAGGACAAAATAATAGATGCTACTATCATAAATGGATTGGTCATCCTACAAAGATCGATGTTTCAAAATAAGGCATCTCATTCATATCTTATTGACAAAAAATTCAATAAAATTCCTTAACCCTTCGACATCTACTCCAATCAAGAAAACAAAAATATCAAAATATTTAATGATCCTCTCCCTAAGAATTACAAAGAAAGTTTTGATTTTTTTCATCCAATCCTACATGCTCATCGTGAAGTGCCTCCTCCTTCATTGGGGCCTCTTGATTTTCTAGTTGCTGATACCGATGCATCTCCACCATTCATTATATTTTTACAATCATGATTATCATGCCACATTCCCTTCTGATACATTACATATTGTGGTTAGCCTTGAGGATTTATTGGACTTTTAAATTGGTGGAGGTAAATTATTGAACATACGGTGTGATTTTTTCATGAATTGAATTTTTAAAGATATATTAAAGTTTAATATTTCACTATTAATGTTATCGAAAAATTAAAAATAAAAAGTAATTAAGTGATTTATTGTGAAGTTGTCTAATTAAAAATGATGAATTTGTTTGATTCAAGATATTGTTGAAAACATGACTAAATGGTTCTTTCTTTTTCGCTTTTTGATCCTTCATATGCCCTACCATTTTGAACCATTTGATGACTTACTATGTTTAACATTATTTGTTGGGTCTCTCCCACTTGGACATAGGAATTTGTTGTCTCTAAATTCACAACCCTTGAAGTTCTTGATTGGGTTGAATTTACTTGTATCACAGTCCGCTCCCTCGCATACACTTCTTATATCAAATCACATATTCCATTGGATAAGTTGTATCCATGGATTCAAAATTCTTCTGTGAATGTCTTGTCGTGGAATGGGAATGTGTCACAGGTTGACCTCTCAAAAGATTTAAAATAATTTTTAGATATTGTAATATGAAATTACTAGTATAATTCAGATTATGAGTAGTAATAAACAACAAATAACACAATATTTCGAATAATGATCTCAATATGCAATTATAATAACTTCGCCACTTGGAGGGGGCAACCTCCAAACCATATAATAAGATTCAAATGCTTAAATTATAATGAACTACTACCTACAATCCCTATATATACTATTCATATGTTATGGCCATCACCCAGGCTGACCTATTAAGCATGAGAAATTATAAATGATATAATAAAATGATATTGTAAGCCAAATCATTTAGTCGTATCCTAATACAAAAGCAATAGGTTAAGAGCGTAAAATGCCCTTCCCCTTGAAACCAATGTTGTCCTCAATGTTGAATAATCTCGGATGTTTTTGTAGAAAACCTTCATCCTCCCAGTTGCATCTTCTATGCTCATTCTTCCACTTGATCGATATTCCTTAATGTCTCTGGTTCTCACCTCTTAGTACGTGTTTGTAGAATATTCTTTGGCTCCAAAATGATTCCTCCTTCCTCGTCAAGTTACGGAAATCTATTTGGGCTACAAATTTCTATCCAATAACCTTCTTCATGCATGAAACATGGAATATTGGGTGTATGTGTGAAGATGGAGGCAACTCTAGTTTATAAGCAACTTGCCAATTTTTGTAGAACTTGATAAGGGCCATAATATTTAGGAACAATTTGTTGTCCTTTTCTGATGCTTTAGAGACATATGTTTGTAAGGCTGGAGATGTACAAAACCCAATCACCAATTTTTAAAATGTCTTTCACTACGATGTTGATCTCATGCTTATTGTTTCATCGTATTTTGTGCTAATGCTAAATTCTCCTTCAAACTAGCCAAACCTTGTTGTTGATGTTGAATGTGTTCCTCAACATCTCGACCTTAGTTTGCACCCTCGAGGAGGAAGTGATAGAAGGTGTATGGTAACCATATAATGCTAAACATGGGGTCATTTGAGAAAATGTATGAAAATATGTGTTATAGCACCATTCGCAAGTGGTAGCCATTTAATCCATATTTCCTACTTATCGATACAAAACAATATAGATACCCCTCTAAGAATTTGTTGACAACTTTTGTTTGACCCTTAGTTTGAGGATGATAAGATGAACTATGAGCTAGCCGAGTACCCAAACATGAAAATAATCCTGTCCAAAAATTACTTGTGAAAATAGGATCATGATCACTTACAATTATCTTTGGGGTTCTATGTAGCCTTTGGATTGTCTCCAAAAAGTAGTTGCAACTTTACTAGCTGCAAATGGATGTGATAGGGCAAAAAAATGGGCATATTTTGTGAGCCTATCAACAATCATGAAAATAACATTCTTACCCTCTGAACAAGGCATTCCAGTGATGAAATCCATAGAGACCTCCTCCCATATCTGGATAGGAATCGGTAAGGGTTGCAACAGACCTGGTGTCTTAATTGTTTCCCCTTTGTTTTGTTGGCACACTAAACACTTTGATACAAATTTTTACATCCCCCTTGAGTCCTTCCCAAAATAATTATCTTTTTATTCTATGATATGTCTTCAAAAACCCAGCAGTGCCCTCCAACAGTGAAGGCATGTAGCTCTACAAGATTCTTATGCTTCAAATCAAAATCTTTACTCAAGTATAACATGTCCTTGTACCATAAGGCATTACCTATCCACTCAAATTTTTAGATGTCATAGATCCTTGTTTGATATTATGTATTAGAGCTTGTGTATCCTTGTCTTGATCCCATTCCAATATTGCTTCATCCACCCAATCAGCCATCAACATGGACATTCCACATAGTAAGGCATCTGCGGATGTATCCCATCCGACAACGCATCACCTAC
This sequence comes from Taxus wallichiana var. yunnanensis, assembly GCA_018340775.1. Taxonomy (NCBI): domain Eukaryota; kingdom Viridiplantae; phylum Streptophyta; class Pinopsida; order Cupressales; family Taxaceae; genus Taxus; species Taxus wallichiana. Next base: position 1,039,581,427 of record CM031242.1, read on the forward strand.
TACATTTTCTTTACCCTTTTTGTATATGATTTCAAAATCATAACCCAACATTTTTTTACCCACTTTTTTGTTCCTTAGATGATAACCTTTGCTCCAAAAAAGTATTTGAGACTATAATGATAAGTTTTTACCTTGAAGTGTCTACCCATGAGATAGGGCCTCCATTGCTTGACCGCATGAAGAATAGCCATCATTCTTTCTCATAGAAAAGTTTGAGAAAATATTTTCCTTTGAATTAATGACTCTAAAATTCAATTAGTCTTCCTTCTTGCATTAGAAATGTTCCCAATCCTAATCTTGAAGTGTCACATTCAACAACAAATGTTTTGAGAAGTTAGAGTAGCCAAAATCTGGGTGCTTTGCACAAGGCTTCCTTCAGCTGCTCAAAGGATTTAGTGGCTAAGTCTGTCCAATGGAAGGCATCCTTCTTTAGCAATGCAGTGAGTGGGGTTGCTATTCTACCATATCCCCGCACAAATCTTCTGTAGTACCTTGTTAGTCCTAGGAACCCACGAATATTTTTGAGAGTTTTGGGCCTTGGCCATTCCACCATAGCTTTGATCTTTTGAGGATCAACTTTGATGCCTTCATGGGATACAATGTGACCCAAGTACTCTACCTCTTGTACACCAAAATAACATTTAGATGGATTTGCATAGAGAGTATGTTTCTCCAAAACTTCCAACACTTTATTTACATGTTGTAAGTGTTCTTCCCATGTCTTACTTTGTAAATCAATATGTCATCAAAGAAAACTAATACAAATTTCCTTAAAAATGGCCTGAAAACAGTGTTCATCAAGCTTTGAAAGGTTGAAGGTGCATTTATAAGACCAAAAGGCATTACCAAAAACTCATAATGGCCCTCATGAGTCCTGAAAGTTGTTTTATGAACATCTTCCTCTTTTATTTTAATTGTATGGTACCCCGAATCGAGATCTAATTTTGTGAAATAAATAGCACCATGTAATTCATCAAGTAAATCATCAATTATTGGAATAGGAAACTTATCTTTGATGGTGTACTTGTTGAGTTCTCGGTAATCTGACACATCCTCCATGTTTCATCCTTCTTACATACCATGACCATTGGTGAAGAATATGCACTCTAGCTAGGCCTGATGATATATGCCTTCAACATTTCCTGAACCATTTCTCGATCTCACTTTTCTGGGAATATGGGTATCCGTATGGTCTGATGTTAGGTTTTTGGCTCCTTGGAATCAAATGAATGGCATGATCATGATCCCTAACTGGTGGTAGTCCCTTTGGAATTGCATCAAAACAGATGAGTGAGCATCAACAATCTTCTGAAGATCGGGTGGCATTGAAGACTCTATATTTTGTACTTCTATGGAAAATAACTTTGCTATAAATCCATCTACTCCTTTTCTGAGAACCTTCTGCATCTAATGAGAGCTAATAATTTGTGGATACTTAGCTACCATCCCATTCAATTGTATTGTCCTTACATCTAAATGAAATCGCATGAACAATTCTTGGAAATTCATCTCTATAGTACCTAAGGTTATGAACCATTGGACACCCAAAACAATATCTTCCCCTCCCAAAGAAATATAAAACATAGGTGAGTCTAACATGTAGTCTCCCATGGAAAACTTGATACTATGGCACTTTCCTATGCATGACTATCCCACCATCCAAAATCATAAGTTGCATTTCTCGGAGCTGGGTAAATAAAACAATTGAGGTGGGTAACTAACTTACTATTTATGAAGTTATGAGTACTCCCGAGTTAATCAACATTGTTACCTTTTGTTTTTTGAGATAGCCAATAACTTTGAGTGTTTGAGGAGTACTAATACTCGTGATGCATGATAAGAAATTGTAGGTTGGTGATCCTCTTTTTCCTCTTCTACTGGTTCCTCACCTCTCCTATAATTTCAGCGTCCTCATCACCCTCATTACCTCCGTCAATATAGAAAAACTTCTTCTCAAAGCACATTTGTGTCCTACCATATTTGCTATCATAGTTAAAACATAATCGTTTTCTCTCTTTTCTTCCATTTGTTGAGGAGTCGACTAATTGGCCTAGAAAATGAAGGGGAAGAGATACTACGGTCTTTGGTGTTAATGAAAGGTGGCCTCCTACTACAAATAATTTTTCCTCTTCTCAACGTGCCATGTTAATAGAATCAAAAGCTTGAGTAGATTAAAATATGTACCTCATGCTCGATGTGGTACTTAAGACTCCCAAGAAATAGGTCATTTAGATTCTCTTCTGGTATATTCTCCACCCTTAAGGATATGTTCTAGAATTGATGCACATAATATTTAAGTGATCCTGTTTGTCATAACTTTGCTAATTGACTAAAGTAGTTCTCTGAAACACTCAAACTATAGTGCAATTGTGTAACTCCTCGGTAAAAATTGTCCAAGTGACACTGAGACAATTCTTCTGCCTCTGAGCACAGAACCATCGATACCAAATGAATTGGTCTAGTTCAAGATACAGGGATACCAATGTCACCTTTTGTCCTGATGGTGTTTGATGTAGCTCAAAGAAGTTCCCCATTTGATTTATCCAATTCAGGGGATCTTTACCATTAAATTTGTGCATATCCACTTTCGACATCATGTTCCGTGGTTGTGAATAAGTTGGATTTTGATTGGGCTGGAAAAGTGATCCAACATGGTTATTTTTCCATGATTTTGAACTAAATATCCTCCTTGGTTGATATGGGATGGATTTGGGCCATACTATTTACCCTTTACATGTTGCATGATATCATCCAACCGATGATTGATTTGGGCTATGTCTCCTTTAGAGGCCATCTTAGATTGTACATTTCGTAGCTCATACTCAAGTTGGCTCACCTTATGATAAACTGAAGTAAACCCTAGTGCTGAGGAATCTTTATTTACCCCTTCTGAATCCATCTCTTCAATCACTATCCCATCTTTATCTAGGGTTTTACCCGAGTAACCGGATTCTTTTTTGCTCTTGTGGAAGGCCCCACCATGATATCAAACCTTAGGGTTTAGGGTTTCGATAAAAATTCAGTGAACAGGAAAAACAAAGACAAGATACTAATTCTATTTTTTTTAGAGATTTTTGAAAATGTAGAGAACTTGAAAAAATTCTACAATTTGCACCCTAGGGAGTGATTTTATGAAAAACCCTAAATTTGTAATAACTTGTGTAAAATAAATTTAAAAAGTCTGAAATTTTTAGGGAACCTTACTTGAAATGTTTCACAACTTTGGTAAAAATATCTCCAACCAATTCGCTTTGGTTTGAAATATATTGTGGAAACAAAAAAATAGGGTTTTTGCCTAATTTTGGCCCGATCGCAGCTCTGATACCACTTGTAATGAAATTACTAGTATAATTCAGATTATGAGAAGCAATAGAACAAAAAATAACAAAATATCTCATAAAAATGATCTCAATATGTAATTATAATAGCTTTTCCACTTCGAGGGCAACCTCCAAACCATATAATAAGACTCAAATGCTTAAATGATAATGAACTACTACCTACAATCCCCTATATATACTATTCATATGTTATGGCCATCACCTGAGCCACCTATTAAATACGAGAAAGTATAAATGATATAATAAAATGATATGGTAATCCACAAGTCGGCTTACTCATATCCTAATATAAGCAATAGGTTAAGGGCATAACAAATATTCACATCGGAGAGCAATTACTACTCACAAAGTGATTTTTGTATATCGATTTTCCTAATAATTTCTTTCACTATCATGGTTCTAATGAAAATATCAAATACTTCCTATTGTATGTGCCACATCATCAAAGCGATTCTGAGAGACATCCTGGACCCCAAAAAGAGAAAGGGTGAAAAATTGTAGGGGAATAAAAATTAGCATAATGGTGCTCAGGCCAAAGTGATTCGTAATAGCCGATCTAAAGAGTCGGCTGTTAAGGAACATACTCTTGTCTCTTGACATATCTCATGTCCTTCTTATACATATTCCCAATGATGTTTCTTAATTTATCTAGCATGAAAAATGTGGCTAACATCCTCATAGACCCTTAGAACTCCTTCTAGCCTCCATCAAAACTTCATACATCTCAAGCGCTATTGACATCTATCTCATAGGCCCTTCCGAAAAAAACTAAAGCACTTCACAACACTTAATTTCATGCCATGAGAATAGCCACTGCATGAAGTGTGGATTTGATAGAGGAGGAATGGAATATTGAATATGTCCAGGAGGAACTTTATTGTTGATCTCTATTTGTCACTCTAGATTTATTCCAATATCGTTGTTCACACATGTAACATACTTGAAATAGATACCTAGGTAAACATATCCACAAACCAAATCATACCTAATAAATAATATAAAGAATGGGGAGTTGGATTAACCCTGAGGATTGACCAAGCACTACACTACATTAGAGACTCTATGTAGTTACTTGTGTGAACGTGTGTAATGATTCCTAGGATTCCCTCATGAAAGTTTCACAATGATAGCTCAGGGATAGATCTAAAATATAGAAAATTTATAGAATGTGTGAGATGGAATAGAATGAACTAACCCTTTATTATTTTTTTTTGCAAAGTTATGTAACCCTTATTCCTTACATGCATGTGTTACATGGATGTTTTGTAATTCTCTTATGTCTTTGGATGCAAGCTTAGGTAATAGTAGCTAGTGCTTAGTGCTTGACCCCTTATTTGAGAGTTATAGCCATGTATGTATATGATTCCCTTGTTTGAATTTTGTAATAAACAAGTAAAATGCCAACCCAAAGTTTTAAAAGATGACCCATGAGTAAAAGAGACCCAAAAGAGTGAGAAGAAAGAAAATGAGGTGAGGACCACCTAGAGGGGACCAGAGTGTTTGTGATCTTCTTTCTTAAATGGGTGCTAGTTTCTAAGGCCATATAAGATAAATTAGTCAAATACCAACATGTTTCTAGGGTGTGTAATTTCAACAAAAGTATAAGAGACAAATCAAAAGGCCCGAAGGACATTTAACCGATTACTAGTTTTCTTGTTAAGGAATCTTGTATAAATTAGTGTGCTCTAAGACCTAGAAATGTACTCATGTGAATATATTTCGTATCTACATGAACATATCATAGAGACCATGCGAGGATGTAGGAATTTTTCTTCTAGAATCTATATCTAGAAATAGTTTTCAAAACTTGAAGAGGAAGGTGACTAAAAAACTAGTGTTAGTGTTATAACCTTTGGAATAGTTGAATCAAGAAGGGTACCATATTATTTTAGTTAATAATTCGAATGTTTCAAATAATAATTATAGTGTCTATGATGAGAATTTTTATGCATTTTAACAAGAGCTAAAGAATTATAGGCACAACCTATTTCCAAAGGAGTTTGTATTGTTTATTGATCATGTGGTTGTACAATTCATAAATAGTCAGTAAAGAGGAATGAGAGATGTGTGAAGTGGATTCAATACCTCTGATGATATACCTTAGTGTTGAATTACATGAGTATAAAATATAATACGGTTGTTGATGTATTGATTATGTGACATATTTTTTAATAGAGATAACAATGGAAGCTATGGTTTTGAATAGATCAAGGACTTGTATCCATAAGATGAATATTTCACTAAATCACGAGATTTGTGTGCAACACCTATAGATGTTGATAGGACCCATTGATTGGAATATTGTTTACAAGAATGCCTATTGCTCGGGGAAATACTTGTGCATTCTAAAATGGTCGATGTGGGAAACATTTTTAAGGAAAATAATAAAGTTTTCTTATAAAGGTACTTTATATTCAATAATTTAGTAATTTAGGTAGGTGAAATTCACTTTTTGGCATCTATGTGTGTGGATGTGCAAATATGTGTATGGGAATGTAGGATATGTTAATGGGCGAAAGGAATATCTCAAAACATAGGGTTATACTAAGTTGTTCCCATACCAGAGAAACCTTGGGAGGATGTAAGCATATATTTTGTTATATGTTTACTTAGGATGAAAAGAGGAGTTGATTCCATCTATGTGGTGGTGGAAACATTATAAAAAATGGCACATTTTAATACTTGCAAAGAATACTAGTGATTCAACACAAAGTGCAAACCTTTTTTTTCAAGGAGTTTATCAAGTTGCATGGATTGTTGCACATCATTGTATTGAATAGGCATAATTATTTTGGGTCATTTTTGGTTAACATTATGGAAGAAATTAAATATAAAGATACAATTCATTTTAAGATAGCATTAACAAATATGTTGAAAAATGGAGGTGGTAAATAAAAGTCTTAGAGATTTTATTGCATGCATGATAGATGATAAGATAAAAACATCAGAATTAGAACTAAGAAACAAGAGTATTATTATAATAAATTAATAAATCAAAGAACATGAAAGAATTCTTTTCATGTTGTTTATGGGGATAACACATGAAGAGTTGCAGAATTGTGAGATTTACTATCAAAGAAAAAAAGAAGTGTGGAACCTCGGGATTTTGTAAAATACATGGAAGAAGTGCATTACTGAAGCCGATGAATACACCATACAATAAATGCATATATGAAAGGTAATAAAATATGAATTTAAAGTAGTGCCCTTTGTTATAGCTCATATTAGAAAGAAATGTTTCTTTAGGAAAACTATAATAAGCTAAAGTGGAAGAAAATAGGTCCATGTAATGTTCTGATTTTTTTCAATGAATCCTTATGAAATTTAATTTTTATAAGGAAAATATATCTTGAATATATTAAATGTGGAAACTTTGTATCTATACAGTAGAGATTAGGAAATCACATAGGATTCAATTATAGAAGATGGTAGGGTGGATTTGAGACAAAATATTCCGAATAAAATGCATGAAAAATCAAAAAGATTGTTTGACACTAGAATCATAAAAATGAAACAAACATTATTTGGTTAAATGGAAAGGAAGATATATTGAGGATGTAACATGGTTGAGTGGTACAAGTGTCACTTTACACATGGAAATATAATCACTTGACCAGGAGCAATTGTTTTCTAAATTACCTAAGTTGTATGATGCAATAATATATAGGTTCAAAAGAAATATAGTAATATCCAAAAATAGTTAGAAAATGTTTTATAACATTTGTGCTATTGGTGGGATAAATAATCCTTACAAAATCCTCATATTTATTTATAAGATTCACAAAACTAGCGAAGTCATGGAATCCTAGAAGGAATTACACAATTCTATTGAAACCATGAAATGATACTAGTTTATTTGAAGCTATGAGATGTTATGTGAAGATGTGAATAAGTAAAAAATCATGTCGACACGACAAAATATATAAATCATGTTGGCTAGTTATGATTTGATTCTTATGATGGGGCCTTTGGGATATATATTTATAATATTCCATACTATTAGGATTTCGTGCAAAAATGTAGCTAAGTTCAATTTAACATTTTTGTGGTCTGCATTTATATATATATAAATCCCATTTTTCTTAGGAAAGTAGATGTTTCATTGGTGATCAACTTGTATACTGTTATTCCTTTGAGTCAACTCATTTTTTTGTGTTTGTTGTTTATTTCCATTTGTCTTCATTATATATAAATCTATACTATTGTAAAAATATATGAGGGGTAGTGCTATAAAGAGGCTCTATATTGGGATCCCTAACAACATATGCTTCAAATTTGCACTATGATTTTGTGAAATTTGTGCCAAAATTAACATTTCAATATTTTTCGGATGTAAAATTAGAGAAATTTGTGTCATTTTTTGTCGCTAAAATCAATTATAAAATGATGCTAATAAACATTTTCAATACTTTAAATTTTTGCATTAGGTTCACACCATATTTTTATCCAAAACATTTTAAACAAATTAACTACTTTTCTTGTCAAAATGTTTTTTTTTTTTAAATGATCAAAAGTTATAAAATTTCATTGAATTTTCATCGGATTATTTTTTTCCATAAAAAAATTATATATATAATATTTTGTTAACTTTTCCCTCGTTTAGAGATGATCGATTGGATGATTTTGCATATTGAACTTATAACACACAATATCACAATAATTTCTACCTATTTTTTAACCATTATACACATGTAATTTGAATAAAGTTGTGTTAAATAATAGAAATAAAAAAGAATATAAAATTTCTTCTAATAATTACACAACCCCTTCAAAATTTTAATATCTATAAAAATTATAGATCCACATTAATAAATAAAATTAGCTTAGGGTTTTATGTTATATGTTATAAAATATAGATAAAATAAATCATAAAACACCTTTATTAGATGTTAGATACTAGATGAAAAATTTCCTTATAGATTTACACTAAAACCTATTTATCACATTGTTAGAGTAGGATTTGAACCCGGTAAGTCAATCCCATCTTAATGGAAGTATTTATAGACTCCCCATAACTATCCATCTCTTATTTACTTACACTGTAATCCAAAAATAAAAATTCAAATTCAAAAAACCAAAAACACACAACTCTATTGTAGAAATGCATTTAGAAGGTTAGAAGATATGCATTGGTACAAAAGGTCAAATGTGACTTGGAAATTGTTGGAAGTTCATTAAGACCTACATAAAAAGATGTAATGTTTTGTAACACTATAAAATTTTACACAATACAATTATTTTTAGAGTATTTTGTATAAAATATTTTATTCCCCTAACATATACCATTTGTATGTCTAAGTGTGGGATAACCTATGAATTATATAACATTTATACTTATATTCATTAGTTACTTAGTCATTAGGTATAAACTAATAATAATGAAGGGGTATGACCTTTCACAATCATACCTATATATATGGGTGAGTAATTCCTCCCCATAAGTGTGAAGAGTGTGATTTATTGTCTTATTGTAAGACTTAGGAGGTTGCCCCTTGAAGTGGCTTAATAATATATTATATATTATGATATATTTGCATTTATATTCAAGTAATTTCATTACATATGGTATCAGAGCATCAATTTCGGAAATGATGGTTGTTTAGCTATGTCTCAACAAAAGTTTCTAAATTTTAAGATATTTTTACCACATTTGGGGATATATATTTCAAAGATTCAATAAAAATTTTAGAATTTTGTTCGTTGTTTTTATAGTTATTCCATATATACGTTTTTCATAAAATTGATCTATAGGCCACATTTTTCATAAATTTTAATTTTTTTACATTTTGGAAAGATCTTCAAATTTCCATATTGGTCCATTCTTTACATTTTCAAGTTTGAGGTCATATACATTGAGAAATTAGTTTTCAAATTCGGCCAAACAATGCAAATTGAATTGTGTAAGGGAAATCCCTTGTTATGGTAGGTCCAAAAATAGAGGATGGAGAAAACATTCATACACACCATGGAATAACCCTTATAAATATAAAATAAAATCGAATTTAGAACAAGGGGTACATCCACTATGAGGGACTTGCGAGTTGGTTTCTCTAAAAAAATCAACGATTAGATGAAATTGAGAAAATACTCGATCATATTTTTCATTTTCAAAATAATTCAATCAATCCTCCACAGATTATCTACAAGCCCAGTGAAAATCCTATGGTGTTTAAGGAACCAAGTATTGTGGTACCTGATGACCTGGAATACACCATGATGTGGTATGTTATTTATGAATTTTATTTGACAAGTCCACACATTTAGAAGGTTGAACCAAATATGGATGAAGAATGGAAAACAATGGTTTGGGATGAATCCATTGAATACAATATGCTTAACTTGGAATCCTATGACAAGGGTTTAGTAACTGTAGACATGGAAACTAAATTTTATCCTAGGTTGGGTGTTAAAAACTTATTATATGTGGAAGAAGTACAAAAGATACAACCAAAACTTTGAGACATCAAGAAACACCATGTGTAATTTGTTATGGGCTAGTGCAATGAAAAATTTATAGGGAAAATGCCTACTAATGAAATATGTAATCACACCATATTTAAGATGATTGAGATACAACATACACATTTTGGATGTCAAAACCTTCAATATAGTGGTTATGGAGGTCATTCCATTGGAAGTTCCACTACCTCCTCGAAAATCATCTACCACCTTAATAATTTTTCATGGCCAAAGTTGTGTGTTTCTCATGAAAAAATGGATAATGCATTTTTTTAATCAAAACACAAGATATTTCTTCAAATGTGAAAGTACCACCAGATATAATCATCATAGCACTATAGTTACTTACCTAGCCTCAGCTTAAGAGGTTGCAAAACAAGGTGATTGAAAATTGATCTCATCAAAGAAAAATGCCATACATACAATGAGGTGCAATGGGTGAGACAATGGTTGAGTATATGTTTTTCCACTACTAACAAAACATCGAGGATGAAATTTGTTTAAAGGGGAGGAACATGTTATGCCCCTAACATATATCATTTATATGTTTGACTATGGCATCACCTATGACTTATATAAAATTTATACTTATATTCATTAGTTAGTTTTTCATTAGGTATAAAATAATAATAATGAAAGAGTATGAAATTTGAAAAGCATACCTATATATATGGGTGAATAATTCCTCCCCATAAGTGTGAAGAGTGTGAGTTATTGTCTTATTGTAAGACTTAGGAGGTTTCGTCCTCGAAGTGGATTAGTAATATATTATATATTCTGATATATTTTCATTTATATTCAAGTAATTCCATTGCAAAATAATAGATAAATCCTAGTATATTTTAATGTTTTAGTGTCATGTTTTTCCATTTTTCACATATCGAATGAAATTTTTTGGTCAATGACATTGAAATATGTAATGTAATCATTCTAATGCAAATATTCCTATATACTTTATAAATATGGAGAACTCCTGTAAAGTTGGTGGTTTTTAAAGTTGAGATAGAAATATATCTTTCTTATAACTAACATAATTAGTGTTAAGGTCCACACTATGACACAAACAATGACATAGTTTGAGTTTCATTACTTTGAAACAAAAATGAGATTTTTGTACAACATGAAAGTAAAAATGTGATGCAAAATATAACTAACGTTTGACATTTTTTCACATATAAAACATATCATAAATTTATAAACGGTTTATTATGAAAACAATAAAATTCGAATTAAGTTCAAAATTAAGGTTGTTATTCTTTTTTAATATTAAACAATAGTATTAAACATTAAAACTAAACTCATTTAAACCAAAGTAACCTAAATTCCATCCATTTTAAATATGTTTATTTTGAATCAACGCGAATTCATTATTTGTGCAAATAGTGAAAGAAGTTAGCAATATTCTATTCACAACACATTTATGAAAAGGAAAAGGGAAAAGGAAAAAAAAATGAAAATTTTATAGTAAACCTTAAAGGCCACTTTAGTATTTTCACAAAATAAGAATAAAATACAATGGTATAAGTAATTATAGTTAAAATAAAACCTAAGGGTTAGTCAATTTTGATCACATGATTGGGAAATGTCTTTATGTAACTCAAAACATAGCATTACCACAATAATTAATTTTAGGGTCTTGAATGATTTTAATTATGGTGTCAATATGAATTATAGGTAATAATATTCAAGAAAAGTCTTGGAAGAAAATATTCATTTTTTTAATAAGTCACTATCACATAATTTTGGAAGAAAAGTCCTCATTTTTGTTTAGAGTCGTGATTAAATGTCTAAATAGAAAAGGATGATGAATTTATATAAAATTGTTCTTCTCAAAAGTTTATTCTTTATGATCACTACTCTTATACATGTAAATATGTAAATTTTGTAATTATGTGCTTGCTAACATTGTGTAGAAACTAAAATTAGGTCACACTCCCCTCGATTCCTCGACAAATAAGCACCCTTCATCACATTCACCTAGCCATGGCCCCCTTCACCCTACTAATATTAATTTAATTAAATTAATTCATTATCCTCACCACATTTATTATTCAAATATCTTAATTTAAATAATATCCACACATACACTTCACTTAGACACCTCACCAAGCTAACTCACCCTAAAAACTATTCTTAGTAAGTTGCCATAACTAACTAAGACTTACCTAAACCCTAAAAATCAATGCCTACATTCCCTCTAACCACATTCCCACATGCTTACAAGAAGCTCCCAGTCTAATCCGCGGGTTAATGGCACGAGATCCGAGGAAATCAAGAGGATCTCCCTAGTTTAGTAAACCTAGGAAATCCCACCTTAACCGACACCGGTTACCCCAACCGTTGCCATTTAAGCTTGGAACCACCGTCGGTACCCTTTTAACCCCAAAACAACCTTATTCTCAAGGTTGGCAGAAGGTTGGAAAAAGATTGGAAAAGTTGGCAAACATTAGCACATTCCAGAGAGATATCACATCTTCTGAGAGTGAATTCCAGTGAGAACACACATGCAAGGAAGGAGATCAAGCATATTTTCCTACACAGCCATCCCAACAATGATCTAATCTAACCAAGCAAAGAGGAATGTACATGCAGCACATACAGAAGCTTTCCTTCAATTGGTGATCACATGCAGCCTTCAAAACCTCTCATCAACACCTCTATCCCTCACTCACAGGCATCAAGACTAGAATCCAAGTAAGTAGATGTTATACTTCTCTGTTTTATTCCATTTCATCATTATATTATCATATTTTGTTTACCTAGCCACCCATTGAGCCCCCCAATAGTCACCCCTCCATATACCCATTAAAACCCAGCCAAATCCTACCTAAATCACCCAATACCTCATCCCGACCAACCAAATTCCATTGTGCAATCACAAAGGAGACCTAAATCTTGTTCTGTGGCATTCCCAGAACTCCACATAACCGAAACACTTTAGTTACACCTAACCACTACCGATCACCTTTAACCGACATTGGTTCTTTGTATTTTCCCATCTGACCCAGGAACATGACCTATCCACCTAATTCCACCCGACCCTCATTCACTTGTGATCTGCTGAGACCTCTGTCGGACACAGCAGAGACCCAGACTTAGTCACTTGACCTTTGGATCCTACTCTAACCTATCCTATTAGATTAGATCTTTTTTATTGTGTTTTATGTGAGATACCTAAATCATTTCGAACTACAATAGGATTTACTTTATTTACCGCATTAAATTGTTTAAAATAGTGGATTAACACCATCTAGGAAGTATCACACTTCACCGGATCTAGCATACGCTAGGTAGTTCACTACACATATTTTTAATTCCTTTTGGTGGTCTTGCTTTTATTACGTTAGTTCCTCTAGCAAAAGGAAGCCCTCACAATCAGCCGTGGATTCAAAAGTCATACACGCGTAACAATCCATCAACCAACATTTGAACAGTATTCCTCCTATGCCCATTACCCTATTTGTTTCATCAATACTTCAAAGAAACGATCTAGAAAATGGTGAAACATTTTGGCATGCCGGTGGGACAAAAGGGGCAAAATGTAGACACTAAAATTAGGTCACACTCCCCTTTGGTCCCTCAAAAATAAGCACCCTTCATCACATTCACCTAGCCATGGCCCCCTTCACCCCACTAATATTAATTTAATTAATTTAATTCATTATCCTCACCATATTTATTATTTAAATATCTTAATTTAAATAATATCCACACATACACTTCACTTAGACACCTCACCAAGCTAACTCACCCTAAAAACCTATTCTTAGTAAGTTGCCATAACTAACTAAGACTTACCTAAACCCTAAAAATCAATGCCTACATTCCCTCTAACCACATTCCCTTGCACGCTTACAAGAAGTTCCCGAGTCTAATCCAGTAGGGTTAACAACGCAAGATCTGAGGAAATCAAGAGGATCTCCCTATTTTAGTAAACCTAGGAAATCCCACCTTGACCGATCTTTGGTTACCCCTAACCATCGTCGGTTAAGCCGAAACCACCGTCGGTTACCCTTTTAACCCCAAAACAACCTTATTCTCAAGGTTGGTAGAAGGTTGGAAAAAGATTGGAAAATTTGGTAAACATTAGCACATTCTAGAGAGATATCACATCTTCTGAGAGTGAATTCCAATGAGAACACGCATGCAAGGAAGGAAATCAAGCATATTTTCTGTCATGACCATCCCAACAATGATCTAATCTAACCAAGCAAAGAGGAATATACATGCAGCCCATGCGAAGCTTTCCTTCATTGGTGATCACTGCTGCCTTCAAAACCTCTCATGAACCTCTATCCCTCACTCACAGGGCATCCAGGGACCAGAATCCAAGTAATTAGATGTTATACTTCTCTGGTTTATTCCATTTCATCATTATATTATCATATTTTGTTTACCTAGCCACCCATTGACCTCCCCAAGACTCACCCCTCCATATACCCATTAAAACCCCGCCAAATCCTACCTAAATCACCCAATACCTCATCCTCGACCAACCATTTAAGTCCATTGTTCAATCACAAAGGAGACCTAAATCGCGTTCTATGGCATTCCCGAACTCCATAGTGCTGAATCCGGTATCTCTGTTACACCCAACCGCCGCCGGTCACGCTTAATCGACATCGGTTCTTGTATTTGCCCATACAACCCAAAAAGTGAGCTATCCACCTAATTCCGCCTCACCCTCATGCACTGTGATCTTCCGAGACCTCTGTCGAACATGTAGAGAACCGAACTAGTCACTTGACCTTTCGATCCTACTCTAACCTAGCTTTGTTAGATTAGATCTTTATTATTGTGTTTTAAGTGAGATACCTAAATCATTTTGAACTACATAGGATTTACTTTATTTAGCGCATTAAATTTTTAAAATAGTGGACTAACAACCATCTAGGAAGTATCACACATCCCGGATCTAGCATACGCTACGCGATTCACTACACATATTGTTTAATTCCTTCTAGTGGTCTTGCTTTTATTACATGTAGTTCCCCTAGCAAAAAGGAAGCTCTCACAATCAACTGTGGATTCGAAGTCTTATGTGTACAACAAACCATCAACCACATTTGAACAGTATTCCTCCTACGCTGTTACCCTATTTTTTTCAATACTTCAAAGAAACAATTTAGAAAATGGTGAAAGACATTGATTTGGCGCATATCCCTTAGTCATGAATTGTGTGCAAATTTAGAGATAAAATAGACTATCTCACTAGTTATTCTTGCTTGTGAATAATTATTATTTTGTTATTCATCTTTGAATCCATATACATGAATGACATCATAATGTATACACATATTATATCCCCTTTTAGACTCATCTATAATTATACTTTCTATCATTAATACCCTTGAAACTATTATATAGTTTGGACATAAGTGCCACATGTTTCTATCCCATTTCTGGTGCTAGTTTCTTCTATGTCCAAATGTTCACATTTCTAAAATCTATATTGATTCCTTTCTAGGCCATCTTTAATGAAAAATTATATCTTATGGAAATATATAAAATAAAGTCTTACCCACTCATTTATTCACATGGAATTACGAGCAGGTTCCTCTAGAAAATATCTATCAAGCATTATGAAAAGTTACCATAAACTTCCCTAAATCAAGAGAATATATTAGGAACGTCCTATATTAATTTTGAAACACTCTAAACTAGTATAGGAGAAATCAATGCTAAGTTAAAATCATATAAAACCTTTTCTTGAAATTATACATTAAAGGGAACTAAAGGGGTTTTCTATCCATCTTTATATAAAGAAGTGAGCCATGCACAATGTATAATAGATAATATATCAAATAAAGCATATTTATAAGGATATGTAAAATAATGGGTTTAGGAGTGGTTTAGGGAACCATTTTACATGTTCTAGGATATCATGTATGGTTATTGTATTTGAATAAAGCAAGCTAATATCACAAGTCCAAATATGCAAAATCATAAAATACAATGGAGCTAATCGATTTAGCTAATATAAACACCCTTGAAAAAATCGAGATAATTAAAAGTGGTTCATCGAGTTATTTCAATGGGACTATAGTTGGAATTATACAGTTTTTCAAACATAGAGCAAGTTTTAATGGAGTAGGAAATAAGAAGATTTTGTTTTTCACAAATAAGTTTTGATTGGGAGCTGCATTTTGAGAATGGATAGAACTATTGAAAATATTGTTCAAGAATCTACTTAATGGTTATAATTCTGTAAGAAAGAGTGGAAAAATTTATGATTAGTTTATGAAAAATATATAGGTTTCTCCTGGTTTCATATTCATATCAAATGGAAATCTCACATTGGTCCCACATGGAAATTGTGATCATTTGGAAAAGTGGCAACCTCACTTCCATCCACTCTCCCAATTTTAAGGATGTAAATGCATTATTTTCAATAGATTTCCATTTATGTTTTCTCAAACATCATTTTTTTTCATAATTTTCTTATTTCTAAGAAATATTTGTGTTTCCTTACACTTTGATTTTGAAAGAGAGATTTGGGCATCCTCATTTGTCTTTAGTCATTGGTTGATGGTTTGATTTCTCCTACTAGTGACAATTGGATAATTCTTATCCTTTGATGGATCCTAAAAATAATTTTTGAGTACCTTCTCTTTCCTATTTTATAGGGGAATTTTCATCATTTGGAGGAGAAATCCTTCATCTTGGTTTTTTGGCTCATGGGAAAACGTTTTGTTCAAATTAAGTATTTAGTTTCCTAGTTTCTCAACAATTATTAGTAGTAGAATTTTTAATATAAAGAGAAATTTCCAAAGGATGTTAATAAGTTTTGTAGTTTTATTAGAAGGCATTGTATGTTTGGATAATTGTTTGGTAGGGAGGCGATTTACTTATTTTGTTTAGACATTTTTAAATTCGATCTATTAAATCCTTCCATTATCTCACTTACCTATGTTTTCCGTAAATTATTTCAATATCAACATATTGTTGTTTTTGGTATGTTGTTCTAATAGAAAATTAGGGGTTTGTGAAAGGTATTATCATTGTATTTATGAATTATGATGGAGTTTATAATAATTGCACGCAATGTTTTTCCCTCTTTTGGTTATTACTAATTAATTTTGTTTGAATTTTCTAGCCTCTTCACTAATTGATTCTAAGGATTGATCATTTGTAAACTGACCACTCCTTTTTAAAAAATTCATTAAACAATATACCTCACTTAATTCTTGATTTATCTATACAAATCCTTTGAGGCTATAACTTAGGATCCAGTTTTATAATATTTCTTAGGTTCAATTTACTTTTCTTAAGAGAAATCATCCTATTTATCATGAATATCTTCACCGTAATAATTTGTTTGTTTCAATTTTTTTCCCAAGATTAAGTAGTTTTATGATTCTACTTCCCAATGAAAGAAAATTGGAAGGGAATCAAGTTGGTAGGTTTCTTATCTAGGTCTATTTTACTATCACTATATATTTTCATTATTTAACCCATGTTTTTGGTTTTATAGGGTCTCTCCCTTGGGTTATAAAGAGCCCAAAGAGTGAGAGGTTAACTACTTTCTCATTTGTCTCCTTCAAATAAGCATAATTGGTGAAGAAGTATATAACTACGACGATTTATCCCAATCTCTTTACCTAATCACACTGAGGAATAGATTTGAGAGCCAATAAAATGATTACAGGGAGTTTACTCTTATTAAAACATAGCTCTATGGTGTTTTAATGCTTTAAAATAGATGAAGCCAAAATCTTTGACCTCATTTAGTTATTCATACTTGAAGTAGGGACTTCCACTAGATGATGTGTAATTAATTTGAATAGATTTGGGAAGAATTTGAGTTATTTTTGAATGATATTTGCAATATGAGCTTGTAATTCTAGTAGGTGAGTTATAAAGTAATATTAACTTTCTTATATAACCTTCCATAGGTGAAATATTTTAATATGGTTGACCCCAGTAGTTGAAATGACATAAAGAAGAAATTCAAATTGCAATTGGAGTTAGTGAATCTTAATGGAAATGAATGTACAAGTAATACAACATTGGACCCTATATATAGATCATTTAAATGTACGTTTTTAACTAGAGAGATGAATACCAAAAATAGAAGTTGTACCATGAATATTTGATGTTTTATGTTGCTTTAACTATATAATATTTTTAGAATTAATGAAAAGTAGAGTGCAAAGATAATCAAGTTGTAGAAGAGTTAGAGATGAAAATATTGGATTCTAAATAAGATAATTCATCTTAAAGAAGAAAATATTAAAACTTGGCATTGCAAAAAGACTACTTACCAAATTTTAGTGTCTATAAAACAAACGTAAATCATGGGGTAGAGATACTTCCCTATTGTGTGATTTTTGATGCATTGATCCTCCAAAGAGACAAAAACAACAAGAAATAATTCTAAAGAATAATACCTCTAACCATATCTCACTATGGTGACCCAAATGTAAAAGAAAAAAATGCAAAACATCAAGTTTAATAACTAGATGTGTAAGTATGTGTGAAAGTGTCTAGTATACAAGTAAAGTGAACTGTTATCAGTAAATAATGATTGATACTAAAATTAAAAAAAATGATGAGTATATATACCCAACGAGATCACCCAGGGGAAATCACATAAACCATAATAGATTAAAATCTTAACAAAATCAATAATGGTTGATTGTGTAAACTTTGGTTTTGTGGAAACCTAAGGTCAATCGATGAAAGAAAATGGGGAATAGAAAGAAACAGAATAATGAAAGAATGATTAAGGTATAAGATGACTGAAAATGGCGAAAAGAGTATTCCTGAATGAGTGAGAATGAGTGAACATAATGATGGGAAAATATGAACAATAGAGAAAAAAAGTGAGGATAAGGTAGTTATTATATAATTTAAAACATAAAAATATCTCTCAAATGTTATGGTCTAGATCATGTGATTAGGTTTGATCATACCTCAATCATGTGAGACCCCTTGAGGAATCCTTCGGGAGGAAATGCATCACTAGCCCCTACAAAAGATAAAAGCTTGACACACATATAATAAGAGGTGTATAGACATAGTGACCTATAATAGTACATGAAAAAAGTGACATGATAAGATCATCATAAACAAACATAAATTACATATTTGATTACATAACTAATTTTAGTACTCATTGGTATTACTTGTGTGTATAAAATAAAGTATGTGATGAACTAGTGTGCACTTGAGGGAAAATATAAGACAATCAATCTGCGAAGAGAAATTGTAAATTAAGAGATATATCAATCAATGTGCTAAGAAGAAATATCTAAATGACAAGATATCAATATTGTAAGAAATATATAAATCAAGATATATTAATATCAGTGTGTTGAAATGGGGTGCATAATCATTCCAAAAAATAATTGTAATATACTTTACCCATTAAGGTACATACCAAAATGTAAAAATAAATGTACAATGAGTATGTTAACAATCCACATGTTCTAAAAAAAGTGTATCATCCACAATGTGTGACAAAATATATGTATATCCTACAAAAATAAGAATAAAATCTCAAGAAAGATAAGAAATATGTCATGGGAGAATCATTCCAATTTAAATATGTATCAAGTCATGTGTATAGGAAATTTAGTATCGAGTGAGAGGCACATGATGTATTTGATCATAAATTATACTTGAAATTAGAAATAATGCACAAATAAATAACAACATATGAGAAAACAAATCGTAGAGGATACTGAGCGCATAGAAAGAATAGATCATACAAGTGCATATGATGGAAATGTTTCCATGGCTTAAAACCATTAGCTTATTTTGTTCCCAAGATAGGTAATTTTTCTGAACTTTAGCTTGGGACTTTATGAGAGATGAGATGAATAGTTAGGCATTTATACATGTGTTCAATGTGGGTTACATTGGTTTATGAAGAGTGAAACTGAGTGAAAAGTACTGACTTAATGGAATCAAGGTATAGAAATTAAGTGAGATGTTTTTTGGATTAGGTCAATTTATGTGTAAATCCATGGAAAATACTAGGATAAATGCTAAATAATTATTTCCAAGTTCCTTAAGCCCAAAGTTTGGGTATTACGCATTCATGTATATGTTTCTTTTATTGCACACTTTTTTTGTTCAGATGTTGGGTCCTTTTTCTCTCCCATCTCCATTTGAGCTTTCATATAAGTTTTTGTTATTTGTGATATATTATACATATTTTGACACTTTAAAATATTTAAAGTCTATTGTTATGGATCTATTCCAGTTCATATAGTCTCAAACATGTTTGAGTAGTGGATTTGGATCATGCGTACAAATATTTGCGGATTCACATTCATGACGGTATAAAATGTTACACTACTTTCTTTGGGTGAACTATTTTTTCTTTGATTATCATTATCTCATTTCAACGCCTACTACCCTAAAAATTAATTTATTGTAGTCACTTTATCCTCTCTCTTTTTCTTTTAATAGCGGTGATGATTTCTATCCCATCTTATGCACGTGTCTTATGTGTACTTGTGTGTTTTTTCTTCTTATAATGATTTGCAACGTATCTCACCACCTCCGCAGACACTTGTTAATCTTTTAGTTTTTTAAGATACTTTGTAGCGACACATTTATTCTAATTCTGAATTCATTTTAAATGTGTACATTATCAATCCTACTTTTGGGGATCCATTTCCAAAGGATTCTTATCCTTGTTTCATATAGTCCTCCTTAAAGTGCACTTAGGAGAGGGGCGAGGGTTAATTAGTACATAATTCTATATATGAACTAATATTATGTCAAAATATGTTAGTATAACTATATTTATGGTATATTGTGAACATCTCTAGCTTAGAATAAGATAAATGGAAAATCAATGCCACCAAAAGTAGTAAATTTTACCTCTTAGTGGGCCATTCACATATACAAGTGGTGACAGGGAAAGGGAAATTTCTTTTATACAAACGATTTATAATTTTTGATGTTGATTAATTTATTACCTCATTTATGAGTTTTCAAATTTGATATGAATTATAACTATGAAGTTTAGCCTAACTTTCAAAAAGATATTAGAAATATTTTTAGAAACTGTCATGTAAAACATGAATATGATGAAATGTATGATAACTAAAGTTTTTTTATAAATACTCATCTAAAAATTAATAATAATAAAAAATAAATTGAATACTATAAACTAATATCCTAAATTATAATCAAAACAAAGAGATCCATAACCATTGACAAAAGTAAAAATGCACATCAAATATCATATCCGACTGTGATTATTTTACTTTGTTTTGAAATTCATTATTATTTACTAGAAATCTTGACTCAATAACCATTGTTCTAACTACATAGAATGTGGCAATTTATGGATAATACATCGGGGTTTTTATTAAAGGGGAGATGGGCCAAATGAAAAGGATTGAAGATATACAATGATTTGTGTAAAAATGATCCATCAAAACCCTTTGTGCTTTATGTTTAGTTTATCTCTTACATTGGATCTTAAATACAAATTTTGGATTATGAAGGTTTCTCCTTTCATTTCTATTGGTGTCATCAAACATTTCATAAGGTATTATGAAGTCTCGTTCTTGAATGGTATAATAAGTAGGCACAAATCTTATATCCAAAAGGAAATGAATGGTGAGCCCAACACATTTCTTGTAAAGGAGCCGTGGAGAATTGTTTTAGAACCAAGGAAATATAAGTGATGTTGAATTACCAAACCTTGGGAGATTGAACACTTAAAATTTAGAATTCTCACAACGGTTGTGTAACTAAACCTCCTTCCTCTTTTAAAGGAAAAACTTTGGTTTATTTTCAGGTGAATAGAGGAAGTCTTACGTATGAATTTACTACCTCAAAACTTGGTAGTAAATGTATTAGGATCTCCATTAAATTTAATATTCCAGTTTGTAAAGTTAGTAGGAATTTCAACAACTTTCACAACAAAGATTTTAGGTTTGGTAGCTAACATAATGACTTCTATAACACATGCAATTTTTCATTAAAAATCAACAAGGTGGAAAGAACTTCAAAATCTATAAAGATTGATATAGGTTATATTCAACTTCAAAATCTATAGCGATTATGAGAAATTTGAATACAAATAAACACTGAAAAGTTTAAGATTTAATGAATAAGCCTAAACATCTTATGCATATGCTTCAGGTTGAGGTTTAATAGGGATGCGGTATTAAATTTTGATTCTGGTGATTTGGATGAGATTGACGTTTTGCAAAATGTTGGTAAGTGAGACCCACAGAGCACATACGACAACTTATCAACATGCACGACGCGTTTTTAAGGACATACGTTGGGCGGGCGGTGTAAACGGGCAAAAGAAAGAGATGACATAGATATAACTGCTTGAAGGCTTTTTTCTACTAATAACAAATGGAGGGCCGCGTGAACTCGTCACATCTCCTCAGCACGAGGATGACTTCGATAATGATGCAAGTAAAAGAAAAAGAATAATAATAGAATTTGAATGGACCTTACAAAATAGGTCATAATAGAATTTGAATGAACCTTACAAAATAGGTCATAACACAATAAAAAAATGTGATTAATTATTACAAGTATAGATCGGTTGTCCATTTGAATTTGCCTTTTAGTTGTTGATACCTACTTGTAACAAAATGTGTTTGATTATTATAAGTATAGATATATTAAATTTAAGTTGAATGTGATCACTAGTTTAGTTGTACTCTCACTCATAATTGTAAATCTGTTATATGCTTCCTCCCAATTATGAGCTAAGATATTGAAAATCAATGTAATGTAGTACCCCAATGAGTACACTACTCATAAAAATGTATTTATATGATTAATATAAGAGATATTAATTTAGATATGTATTTTTTATTTATCTTACATTTTATTTATTATGAGGTTTTCATATTAATTAATAAAATTATTAGATTATTCATAAATATTTTCATATTGAGGTTTTGTTCTTTCATTATTGGTGATAATCTCCATCCCATATAATGCATTCCTCATAGTGTTATGCTTTGTACCTTGAGTGGTAATGATGGTTTCTATCCCATCTAGTGCATACTTTGAAGAGTTATGCTTTACACGTTGAGTGGTGGTGACGGTTTCTAGATCGTCCAATGCATTATTCAAGTATTTCTACACCTTTAAGCCATTTAGCTATACCTTCAATGGGGTGATGGTCTCTAGCCCATTCGATGCACATCTCTTCAACATAGTTGTATATTTTTGCTTCTTTAAATGACTTGCAACAAATTTTAGCACATTCGGCATACAATTTTGTTGATCTTCAAGTTTTTTAACAAACATTGTAGTGACTCAATTTTTCCAATCACACTTCATTCAATATGTGTTTGTTGTCGAATCCTAGTTTTGGAACCCATTTTCGAGGATTCTTAGTCTTGTTGTTTATATAATCCTCCTTAAATTACACTTATGGGGTATTGGTACAATATTTTATATCTACTAATATTATGTTGACATATGTTACTTATAACTCTATTTACAATATCTTGTGCATATCTCTTGGGTTATAATATAAGATAGTTGGAAAATTAATGCCACCAAAATAATAAGTTCTACCACTAAGTGGGCCACTCACATGTGCAAGTGGTTAATAAGGAAAGGGATATTTCTCTTACAAAACTTCTTATACATTGTTATCTATTTGTGTATTGCATGGTACATCACATCAAATAGGAAGATCAAACCTATGTATAAGTTTTTGGTGTGGAATAATATACTATTATCATTTTCTCATTTACAAATCAAATTTAGAGTGGTTCATAACTATCATTTTTAGCCTATCTTTCAAAAAAGGTATTACAAAGATGTTTAGAAACTATCTTTCTAAACTTGAATATAATTAATTATATGATGATTAAAGTTATTTAATAAATGATATTCCAAAAAATAATAATTAAAAAACATAAAGTGAATATTATAAACTAATATGATAAATTGCGATCAAAATAAAGAGATTCCTAACCATTGACATGGTAAAAATCCACATCAGCTACCATATTTGACCTATCATTATTATATTTTAGTGTTTCAAAAGGTATCATTATTTAAAAGAAAACTTGACTCATAATCTATTGTTATAAGTACTTAAAATTGTTGAAATTGATGGTCGGTATATGAGGGGTTTTATAAATGCGAAGTGGGTCCAACGAAAAGCATTGAAGATATATAATGATTTGTGTAAAAATTGATCTATTAAAACCCTTTGTATGATGTTTAATTTATCTCTTACATTGGAACTTAAATTCATAATTTGAATTATGAAGGTTTACCCTTTCATTTCATTTGATATCATCACATAGAACATAAGGTATTATGAAGTCCCCTTCTTATATGGTAGAAGAAGTAGACACACATATTATATTTGAAAGGAAATGAATGGTGAGCCCAACACATTTTTTGTAATGGAACCAGGTAGAATTATTTTAGAACCAAAAAATATAGGTGATGTTCAATTACCAAACTTAGGGGGTTTCCATTGTTAAAAATGAGAATGCTTACACTAATTTTGTAGCTAAACCTCCTTCCTCTTTTAAAAAATAAACTTAGGTTTCTTTTTCAAGTGAATAGAAGAAGGCTTGAAAATGAAGTTTTTTTCCTTAAGCGTGATAGTAAAAGTATTAAGATCTCCATTAAATTCAATATTCAAGGTTGTAGCGTTGGTAACTATTGCAAAAACTTTCACAACAATGTTTTTAGATCGATAATTAAGGTAATGGCTTCTATAATATATAGAATAAATAAATAACAAGGTGAAAAGAACTTCAAAAGCCATTACTTATAGGTTATGTGACAAAAGTGGATAAAAATACATGAAATAAAAGGGTCATTGGATTGAAAATGAAAACTTCAACATTCGATGAAAGAAGGCTCAATTACCGATTCTAGGGATGTGGTATTAAATTTTGATTCTAGTGATTTGAATGAGATTGATGTTCTGAAAATGTTGATCGGTAGCCTACTTGGCTACCATCATTTTCTCGACATCCGTTTTAATGGTGGGGTGGGGAAGTGGAGAAAGAAAGACATTTGTGATGTCGGGAAAAGGAAATGACTTTATGATGTTGACTTGTACATAGTCAACTACTCAAGCATGAGCATGACTTTGATGATCGACAATACACACTATAAAATGTAGATCCTGCACATGGTTGGAAAATCCACGTTTGGGCGCTCGATGGCAGCCGGAGGGCGTCCATACGCGCCACCCGGCCATCCCTCTTGCTCGCCAGGCTGCCCCCGGGTTCCCGTATGAAATTGTCACTTCATGTTTAATTTTTCTATATATATTTGCTGATTTTTTTTGGGAAAACCACCAACCAATTACTTGCAAAATTATTAAAAAATGTGACAACAGATGTATCATAGTATAGTAATATTGTATCATCCGTAACCAGGACCTGGCCTATCATTTTTTTCCATGTGCGCATCTTGGGCCAAAACGCTCTCGACGTCCACTTTGGAGAGTGCGCTTGTGGACTGAATTTGTTTTACATGTGCGGGATCATGTGATTGTGTATTAAAGTATAGATATGTCAAATGTATTTACATGATTAATATAAGCGATGCATTTAGATATGTTTTTTTTGTTTTGTCTTACATTATAAATACATTTACATATGTTTCAAGTTTTGTCTTACATTTTTCTTTATTATTACATATTTATATCGATTATTGAATTTATTAAATTCTTCATAAACATTTTTATTCATTAGGGATATATGGTTTTAAATGAGTTACATTAGTATATTAGGTTTAAAAAGGGCTCTAAATTTTATCATATCTAAAAAACAACATGATTTTTTGACCATCTTCATAAGTAAGAAGAAAATGTACCATATGACAATGAAATAAATATTAAATTTAAGGTCAACCATTTATATGTAGACATCATCTACATGACCCACCACCACTTTTTGGTTGTCATTGAAGATTATGTCTATTAAAATATTAACACGAATTTTTGTTAGAAATACTATCTGCAACATGATTTATCAATTAGTGTTTTGAATCATATTATGTGATCCCTTATAATGATGTCAAAAATGTATTATTGTGACTACCTATACATGATGTTGTAGAGATTGAGTTTTGGTATTTGTGCATTCTCAAATTATTGGTCTAGATTAGGATTTTATTAGTCTGTGCTTTTTAGTTTCTTATCATTTTCTCTCATATTCTTCATATTTTTTTCTCTCCTTCCTCTTTATATATCTCATTCATCCAAAGATATCAAAGAAACTACTCCACTTCATCATCCAACCAGAAATATTGGTTTCTTTTCAACAACAAGGATTTAAAAGGAGTATTTTTTACAATGTTTGAAACCACTACTTTATGTATAAATGAAGTTACATAATAGATGATGATTAGAAATTTTTATGCTTGCTCGAATGTTGTGGTGGTTTCAAAATTGTTGGTGTGTATAAATTAGAAATTTGACCCTTTATGACCATGTGGATCTAGTGATGATATAAAACTAGTGTCTATTTACTTCTTATGCTTTTGGGTTATTTTAGTGCATGGAAGCACATCTCTCAACATGATAAATATGAGATGAAAATTCTAGGAAATAGTCATACGATTTAGGTATCTCGTGCAAATACAATAAGCAAATATAATCTAACAGAAAGGTTATGATTAAATTTGGGGGTTCGATGAGGTTATTCGGGTTTTGCGCAGTCTAACAAAGGTATGGGGTTGATTGGGTGTGATATGGGTTAGTATTTGTTGATTGAGAGGCTTTCTGGTCAAAAGGAATGAAATGACACAAAGACCAATATCGATCAGTGTGATCGATGCTCTGGATAGAGATGAAATTGACGGTGGTTAGGTAACCGGTGTCGGTAGGGGCAATTGATAATAATTTAATAAAAATGGTTTTGGGGCTTCTCTTTGATTACACAGAGATTGAAAAGGGCATTCTTAGGTTTGTAATATTAATGAGAAGACTCAGGGATATAGAGGGGGAAGTTACAGAAGAGAAAAAAGGGTATAAGTGGTTTGGTTGGTAGATTGGTGAGGAGGTGGAGATAAAGGAATATAGGAAAAAATAAAGTATAATGAAAGAGGTAAGGAATCTATAATTTAAGAAAGCACAATATGATTGAAATCACATATACTTACTTGCATTTACAGATCTGGTAGGTGAAGGTGGAGGGTAGTTGATTCGTGAAGAGATTATGGAGTCAATACCATGAGAGTACTCCCATAATGTTCCCGTGAGTATTCTAATCTTCTTGAAGGATAACTAGATGCTTGCTTGGGCATGTGGATGAGTATTTTGTGTCGTCTGGATGCTTTGAGAGGATTTGGATTCATGCTTGAATGCAATAGTTCTCCCAAAACTTAAAATGACCAACCTAGGTAAAAGGTTGTAAAGTTGTATATAAAATTCACCAAGTGTTGTTGGAGAAGGAATAGGACTTGAATATTAGGGTTAGAATAAGTAAGGACCTAGTCTTAATTAATTAATAGGCTAGGAATAAGTCCGTGGTGAGGAGTTTAGGTGATGTGTAAATTAATTTAATTAAAGTAATAAAATTAGTTAATAATGTGAGGATGAGCATTAATTCAATTATAAGTAATTAAATTAATATTAATGTAGGGTAAGGGTCATGGGTAGGTGAATACGTTACATTAATTAATTAATGGGGTCCAAAGGATGTGTGACATAAATTTGGTGTCTACATTTGTCCCTTTTTGTCACATAGCTTGTATTGGTAAGTGATGCTGACAAAAAAATAGGAAGTCGGTGTCCTAGGTGTGAGCAGAGATTAGATTTCCCAAAGTATGCATTAAAGTGATCCCCCTCAAATTAGGAGCTGATAAGGTAGGAAATGGAGTTGGTGAATGGTTTGATAAATAGGTTGTTAATAAAAACAAGGGTGGATGGGTTGTAGGTAAGGGGAATGGTCGGTCGGGTAATAGGTAATGGCAATCAAACACACACACATGTATAGATTGTGATAAGGTACCAGGTTGAAGAGCTTACAAACTATACTTTGTCAAAGGTCGATAAGTTTATCCAAATGAGGTTGAAGTGGTTTAGGTATCCAAGGTATATGATATGGTCCTGAATCACAACTAGGTAAGGTGGAGGAACATGTATTGGGTTTTGTTCCAAGGAATGAAAGGTTTTTTCAGGGATAAACATCATGACATTAGGCAAGGTAAGGCCATTAGGTTGAACAACATGGGTAGTAACATAGCAAGGTATAACGAGTACACAAGTTCAAACGTCCAATTGGAAGGTTGGGTGCGAGTGTGTAGGTGGGGGTCATGGGTAGGGGTAGGTGGTTTCCCTATAGGCACAAATTATAGGATTACGAGGAGAGATGACAGGGTACAGGCGCAGTGACCACCTTACGAGGCACATGTGATGGCCTCACGAGACCTAGGTAAAGCCTGTGCCACAAGTGCAGGCTCTCTTTACGTGATGGAGATGGGGATGAAGGGAAGGTAGCTTCCTTATAAGCATAGGTAGATAGATTACTGAGCCATTTGGCCACAAAAAGAAGTACAGGTTGTGGACCTACAGGCCCAAGTACATGCACGAGTACCACATAGGCACATGGACAAGGTCCCATAGTATAAGAACCTGCACTAGGATAGGGTACACTTTTGGTTGGATAGAGTTCACATACAGAAATTAGGTTGATAACACAACCACAAACCATATCCATGATGAGGCTAAAGGATGTCCCAACAAGGCTCGCTATTATAAGGAGCATCTAGCCACTGCAGGATTGATGTACCTTCATATG
Organism: Taxus wallichiana var. yunnanensis; assembly: GCA_018340775.1. Taxonomy (NCBI): domain Eukaryota; kingdom Viridiplantae; phylum Streptophyta; class Pinopsida; order Cupressales; family Taxaceae; genus Taxus; species Taxus wallichiana. The sequence continues at coordinate 1,039,609,955 of CM031242.1, forward strand.
CCAACTACTAAGTGAGTAGGAAGCCGGTGAGCGGACTAGGTCCAAGAATCATAGTTACAAGTAGCAAAGGGAGTCATTTACCCCAAATATAGGGCCATGATGAGGTTACTAGCTCCTGGAGACCGATCCGGACAAAGGGCAAAGATGAGGAGGTGGAGGTAAGGAAGGGACTAGCGAGAGGGTGGGGAAATTTTTGGGCACTTGACTAGGAGTGAGGAGGAGACAAGTGAGACCGGAGAGGAGGGCATCAGATGGGGTGATTGGTCACTTTATGTGATATTGTACCATTATTGTGATTTTTGATATATATAATTGGCCTACATGTCGCAGACGTGAGATCAGTACATGAGAGTTTTGAGATAACGAGATTGTACATGAGAGTTTAGGTCATTTAGGCATCGTTGATTTTAGGTCGAACAAGTATTGGTGATTTTGGTGGAAGAGGAATTCCTAGAATGTAGGTGTCAAGGTTTGGTCTTGTGAAGGAGGATCAATAAGTAAGAAAAGAGGTGAATGGTAAGAGGAGACAAAAAGTCACCTAATTGATAAGAACCATTACGAGTCTATCATATCAAAGATTGGCTTATGAATGTAAGACCCTAAAGGTGTTGCATGATTGATTGTTCTAAGGGTGAAGAAGGTCACATGATCACGAAATGTCACATTTGCGGCACATCCCTTGAGTAGGAAGAAGATTAGAAAGGAAAGGAAGTGAGGTGAAAGAGGTTGTTTTAGTGTAACCTTGGTGTGAGACAACATGCCTCTTTGACAAGATACCCAAGATCAAAATAGGCAAGTCCATGACAAAAAAAGTTATATTTTTGTTTTTGCTTTAGTTTTATATATTGATCGATGCGGGAAGTCTAGGTGGGATGAGTAGAATATATCCTTGAGGTCTTCATGAAGCTAATATATGTGGGAAGCTTCAAAATATTTTTATTTTATTTTTACAGGAATAGTCCTCTTTTTGTGATATACTATGTATAGTATGGATAACTTTGTATAGATTTCCTTTGATAGAGAAGTGTATTTATAACAACAAGATAGAAAAATAGACATCCTTTTTGAGGGAGCCACATTTTTACTAGAATTTTTACTTAAGGATTTGAATTTGAAAATCCCATATATTAATTTTAAATTGTTTGTGGAATTTTAGGTCATGGACAAGACTATAGAAAAGTATAGGCTTCTTTTATGAAGACAAAACCATAAGACACGTGGGTAGCTATGAAAGAGAGGTTTTAATTGATGAATGACCATGGGATTCCATAGTTAAAAGGAAGAAAAGTATTCATGAGAATCATTCCCTTAGTAGATTCGTGGTACTCGTATTGAAGATAATGATGAAAGGTGACGGGTAATCACATGATTCTTGTTTAGCCATTGATCCTTAAAATAGGTAAGTGGAAGGTGAAAGTTGCTCAAGGGACAAGCATTTAATAGAGAGAAAATGATATAGGAATTTATTCAACAATAGAATAGTCGAAGATGCAAGGAATTGAGAGGATCATGTTCATGTTTACCTTCAGTGAAGACAACCAATAAGCACCCGATCTATAGGCATGAGTAATGATATAGGTTCTAATCCAATTAGGAGAAAACTTGCCCCATTTAATTTTCTCTTTTTTTGTTACATGTTGATTTTCCTTCAGGATGAGGTCACCAACCTAGAAGGTTTGTTCTTGGACACGTTTATCATAGGCCCATTTGATACGTTTTTGGTAGATTTGGAGGTGATTGAGAGAATTTCGATGGCATTCGTCTAATAATTCAAGTTGTGCCAAATGGTTCTAGAGAAAATCATCATCATTGAGGATATATTTGAGAAATATACGAAGAGATGGAATTTGGACTTTGAGAGGAAAGAAAAAATTATGTACCGTAGACCAAAGAGAAAGGTGTGGTAGATGTTAAGGTGTGGATACTAGTGCGGTGTTTCACCGTTTTCTTTACGTTTTGAATGACGAAACAAATAAGCGTAATGGGCTAGGAGGAATACATGTTAAATGGGTTGGTTGATGGTTGATGTGCATGTTCATACTTCTTGATCCAATGCTGATTGTGAGAGATTCCTTTTGGCTAGGAGAAACTACCTATAGTAGAAAATAATACCACAAGATAGAAGTTAAATGATATATGACAGTGGACTTCCTATCATATGCTAGTTCGGGAAGTGTTATACTTCCTAGATGGCTGTCAATCCATTGTTTAAAAAAAATCAATGTGACAGATAAATAAAGTCCTACTTGTAGTTGATATGATTTAGGTATCTCATTCAAGTACAATAAGCAAATCCAATCACAACAGGCTAGGTTATAGTTAGATCTAAAGGATGAGGTGTCACGTCAAGTACTGGGACTAGTCGAGGTCTGATTCTGGGTTATTTAGGTAAACCGCGGTAAGAGGTTTTTTGGCTCTATTCTTGGGTAGGGTCTAAAACATAGATACCAAAGTCAGTTGGGTATAACTAACGACGGTTAAGGGAGACCAATGACGGTTATGGGTAACTGGCATCAGTACAGTAGGGTGATAGTAATTCAATGAAAACCTTATTGTAGAGTTTAGGTGAGGTTAGATGGGGATAAAGAAGGAGATGGCGAGGTCTGTGGGAATATTGAGAACACCCAGAGAGGTGGAAGGGTCAAGATAGGTGATCTGATAAATGGGTGGATGAGGTTTTTGGGTTTGTCAGAAAGATGGCTATGGAGGAATGGGAATGTTAATAGAAGAATGGTAACAAAAGTGATAACAACTCTATGAACATAATAGGAATGGAAATGATTAATGATAAAACACTTACCAATGTTGCAGGTCTAATGGTTGGGTGGTGGTGATGATCGGTTGATGGAATGGAGCTTGGTGTAGTAGTGATGCTTCCTAGAATGTTACCATGAGTGCCAATGCTTCTAGATCTGTCTGGTGTTGGTTATGGATGTGTTGGGTGCATGAGAAAGACTTTGATTCCACTTACATGCAGCTCTCTTCTCTTCCTCTTGCTCTCATAATGTGCCAAACCAAAAACAAGGTTGGTTAGGTGAATAAATGGTAACCGACAACAGCAGTTCTGGTTGGCCGGCGTCGGTTTAGGGATGACCGACGTCAGTTAAGGTGGGATTCCCTAGGTTTACTAAAATGGGAAGATGTTTCTAATTTCTTAGGCCCAGTTAGTTCTTTTTTTACGGATTAGAACGGAAACTTCCCTTCTAATGGGTGGGAATGTGGTTAGAGAGATTTTAGGGATTGATTTTAGGGTTAGACCAAATATTAGCTCATTAAGGCAAGTAAGACTTAGTTATTATTAGTTATGGAAACATACCAAGAATAGGTATAGGGTGGGGTGGTTGGGTGAGGTGCTCGGGTGAGGTGGAGGGGTAGAAATTAAGATAATTAGATAATAAATATTGTGAGGATATATATTAATTTAATTAAATCAATTAAATTAATAGTGGTGTGGGGTAGAAGGGGCCTTGGTTAGGTGAGTATGTTTGAGTTGGTTACTTGACGAGGGACTAAGGGAAGTGTGACCCAATTTTGGTGTCAACGGAAACTTCCCTCTAATGGGTGGGAATGTGGTTAGAGATTTTAGGGATTGATTTTAGGGTTAGACCAAATCTTAGCTCATTAAGGCAAGTAAGACTTAGTTATTGTTAGTTATGGAAAAATACCAAGAATAGGTCTAGGGTGAGGTGGTTGGGTGAGGTGCCCGGATGAGGTGGAGGGTAGAAATTAAGATAATTAGATAATAAATATTGTGAGGATATATATTAATTTAATTAAATCAATTAAATTAATAGTGGTGTGTGGTAGAAGGGGCCTTGGTTAGGTGAGTGTGTTTGAGTTGGTTACTTGACGAGGACTAAGGGAGTGTGACCCAATTTTGGTGTCTATATGCGGTAAGCCCATAAGGCAAAAGGAATGTGTGTATGCCAATCCTTTCCAAGGTATCATCAACCATATTCATAATAATTTTATTTAAGGTTTTTTTGTTGATTCAACTTGGATTTATTTTAGGATAATAAGGTGAAGAAATACTGAGTTGAATGTTAAAGGTGTCACGAGTTTCCTTAGGGTTTTGTGTTTGAATCTTTTTTGTTATCGGTGATGAGGTAATGAGGAACACCAAAGCGATAAATGATGTGATTATTGATGAATGCACATATTTTCTCAACCTTTGTATAAATAAGAGTCTGAAATTCCACCCATTTAGTGTAATCTTAGGTTGTGGAAATAATCCATTGATGGCTTTGTGAAGAATGAGGGTTGATCTCTCCAAAAGATCAAAACCCCATTGAGAGAAATGAGAAAGGTCTTGTGCAACTGTAAGGTGTGACTAGGGGTGTGATGAAGATTAACATGTTGTTGACAATTTACACAATGCTTGACATAGTAACAATAATCATGGTTTAGGGTTGGCACAAGTAAATCCTAGGCGAAGGATGCGTTTAAGCAGCAATGACTAAGCCACTAAAGTGACCCCCAAAAAAATCCCATCGTTAACTTCCTTGATGGTGTATGGAAATTTAGAATGCATACGGTATCGTAAGAGCATAGCATAAAATCTGAATTTATAGAGAAGACCACCCATTATGACATAGCGAGCGACATTTATGAGAAAATCTCATTGTCCATTGCGAGTAAGACTGGAGGCGAAATCAAATTGAAGGGAAAGATAGTCAAGAAACTACTTATACCAAAGGTCACTTGGGTTAGTTTCAATGTTTCCTTCAAGGTTGATCTCTCGAATTAGATACGGAAGTGATTGCGCCTTTAAATCGTGACAAATATTTTGAGTCGGACGGTGAGGCGGGGATTCGATAAGCAGATAGGCCATGGTATTTACAAATTTATTAGTAGAACATCGGTGGTTTGAAGTTCATAATGGTCAAAGGTCATCAAAAGTATGTCAATATGATGCTTATACTTTTCTAGTCTCTCATTATGACACTGGTTGGTATATAGCACTAACTTGTGTTCACAACCAGTTGAAGTCGTCAAAAGATAGTAACTGATTTAACGTCTAACGTTGTCGCTCAGTTTGAATACCTAACTACGAGTGCTTCATATTCAATGATATTGTTATCACAATAAAAGTCTAGTTTGAAAGATAATGGCATACAATAACCATTAAGAGGAATGAGGATAACTTTGGCACCACCCCATGCTGAAATTTGGAACCATTCAAGAATAAGGTCATCTGGTAAGCGGTATCATATAGGGAGAGGGTAGTGATAGATTCATCAAGGAAATGAGGGTTAGAGGATTGATTTTTGGAGAGAGGTGCTTCGCAAGTTGGTCAACAATTGTTTGTCCTTTGACAAATTTTTGGTGGATGAATCAAAGATCTAGGTCTACAAGAAGCATGCGCCAACATGCAACATGTTTATGTTGGTAGTGCTTAGCATACATGTAATGTAAGGGGTCGTATTGGTGACAATAAAGGTTTTGTGGTTGACTAGGTAATGACGAAGTTTAGTGGTGACAAAAAACTAAATCTAAGCGAGAGTTTTTGGTGAGAGTATATCTAATTTTGTAGTCTAAAAGCATATGAATTATATAATAAACCATTCTATCCCTTTGTTTCTCATCATCATGAGTGAGCATGACACCCAGGGAATGATTAGTAGCAAAAATATAAAGGTAAAATGGTTGGTCATCCTTAGGGCCAATGAGCAAAGTTGGTTGGAGGAGGTATTTTTTTAAGGTGTCGAAGGCTTTTTGGAATTCATCATATAATTTTAAGGAGACATCCTTTTCAAGAAGATGATGTGATGGATGGCGGCATTCATAAAGATGATAAATAAAGTGATGAGTAGATTGTAACCTTCCTTATAAAGGTTAGTAGGTGGAGGAATTTCAAGAATATCCTTGATTTTAGTGGGATCAACTTCAATGCCACATAAAGAAATGATAAAATAGAGGATCTTTTTGGAGAGAATAGTGAATACACACTTCTTACGTTAAAGGAAAACATAGTATTTAATGAGATGGTCAAAGACCTCTTTAAGGAAAACAAGGTTAATTTCGATGTTTAGATTTGGCACAAAGATCATCGATGTAATCGTCGATGTGCTATGCATGATTTCATAAAAATATAAGTAGTAACAAGATGATATGTAGAACCAACGTTTTAAGGCCAAATGACATGACACGAAGATAGTAATGTGTCCGAAGGAGTGATGAAGGAGGTTTTGTGTTGATTTTTGTGGCGAGTAATATTTTATTATAACCCAGAAACCGTCCATGAGTGATAACATCTCATGGTCAACGTGAATCAACTTTTTGGTCAATACTAGGTAGAAAAACTTCATCTTCGGGGCAAGTTAAGTTAAGATCATGGAAATCCATGTAAATGCGGAGTCCCCCTGTCGCTTTTGTGACAAGAACAATGTTAGAGATACATTGGGGATAATCAATGGGTAGGATGAAGGAAACTAAAATAAGGCGTTGGATTTCTTCTTTGACAAGAAGGAAAATTCGAGGATGTATTTTTCGGAGCTTTTATTTCACGGGTTTGGCATCAGGAATAGTTACGATATTGTGGACCAAAATGTTTGGGTCAATACTGGCATATCAATATAGGACCAAGAAAAAGTGTTTCTATGATCCGGAGGAAAGAAGTAAAAGCTTCTTATTTAACAACATCTAAAGATTGGCTTATTTTTATAATGTGTGGAGATCATGAGTGTGAATGTTTATTTCGATGGTCAATTCATTTAACATGGTTCACGTCTTAGAAGGTAATAACCAGTTAATATAACAATAAATGCGCACTTGAAGGTAGGTGATAATAGACTTGTCAGTCCTTACGTTGAACAACATTAATAGAAGGTGTATCATAATCGATCATGTTAGGCTATAGGAAGGGAATAGAAGAGGGAGCCTCATCATCTCACCGATAAGTCAAAGGTCTTAGGGAAATGGTGTTTACAAATTTTTTTAAGAGGAATGGATTTTGGATCCATAGACTCTGTAGGTGAAGGTGGTGGGGAATTTTTATCATCCTCAATGAGTTCGACTCGGTCCTTCTTGGGAGATGGCTCAAAAAATCCAATACCATTGTGGTCTTTATGCTTATGAGTGGTATAAGGAATGATAGTATGGAAGCCTTGTTCATAGAAACCAATGCCAAAGCCTTTCCAAGAACAGTGATGGAGGAAGGTGTGGGCGAAGTGATGGTTGGATAAAAATGGTCGAGTTTAGGAAGGTAGCTCGGGCATGTAGGTACTAGCGTCAATTCCCCCATATGTTAAGTTGGTGCGAAGTGGGGAGTAACATAGGGGAAAACCTCTCCTATGCGGTGATTATAATAGGGATGTTGGTGAAGGTTACAATAGTCTTGAGGAGTAAGGAATGTCTCAATTTTATAAAGGAGGTAATCCTAGAGTGAGGTGTTGAAAAACACCTTTTAAGGGATAAGTAGTGGTTGTGTGGGTAGCGGAATGGATGAATCATTGTTTAGTATGGAAGAAGAAGCATTATTTGTTTGAGAAGTAGATGGGTTGGCTGATGGGTCAGGTACGAAGCTATGACAATAGTGGGAATAGAGGAGTTAGTTGAAGAAGAGGTAGCGACAACATTGGCGGATGAGGAAATGGTGAAGAATAATTATTAGTAGTGGAAAATGCCTTTATTGGTATAAGGACATCATTGGGTTGATACAACATATTATAGGTCTTGAATGGTAAAGAATCGGATGGAATGGTATAGTTATGCTCTTCATGTTTGAATTTTAAATAATGGTGTAAGGTTGAAGGAACAAAACCCATGGTGTGAAGCTAGGGTCAGCCACGTACCATGTTGTCTGGAATTCCCCCTCTAAGACATAAAATAATTCAGGAATGGTACGGGGGCCTACACGAATGTGGAGAATGATGGTGCCAATGGTGGAAGTCATGGCATTGTTGAATGAATGCAACATAACTAGGTTATTATGTATGTAATTTGTATGGATACATTTGGTTGTACGCGTGGGAAGAAATGATGTTGATACTATCACCTCCATCAATCATAATACGTTGAACGCATATATTATCAATGTAGATGGAGATAAATAACGCGGGATCGAGATCATCTTATCGGAGAGGTAAAATACCTTAATCATAAAAGCCGAGGAGCGGATACTTGATGAGTTGTAGACGGGAGCAGAGGAAGGGGTGACATTGTGAGAGAGGCCACATGGTGAGGAGTGTTAATGGATGCAATAGGAGTAGGTTCATTATGTAGAACCTCATAGATTACGAGAACCTCGAATGAAGGCTTGTCAATGAGACTCAAAGGTTTGGACAAGGTCATACAAAGACATTTTGAGAAGAGAGGCCAGGGTGATTTTTAAGCATTCTATGATGAGAAACCCCATCGAAATAGGTTATGTGTGTCCAAATATGGTGGTTTTAGGAAAAGTGTGGTGGATTAGCTAGTTGTTTTCTCCTTTCGTTTATCCTTATGGGATTGAGTGGAAATGTGAACCATATTAATCATTGGAAAGGAGAAAGTGAGTCTTGATAGGTGTAGTGAAAGAATGAGAAAAAAATATGGTGAGGGCGTATACTTGTTTTGTGAAAAAATGCAACACATTGGCAATTTGGAAGAGGTTTGGTTAGCTATCTTATGCGGTCATCATGTTCATCTCAAATGTTGGATGAGGATAAAGGGGGTGTGGAGGGGGATCGATGGTCACTTAATCGGATACGGAATGAGGAGTTGTGGTGATAGGTGCGGGTGGAAGAGGGTCCTCATCTATCGTCAAAGTTTTCTTCAAGAGGACATAGTTGGAGAAAATCATGTTTAGAGACTTATAGTTTTCCACATCATGCTCTGGCACACGATGGTAAGAGAATTTTTTTATATTGTTAAACACTTATGGTTTAGGTTTGAGTTGATTGTAAGGTCTAAGTTGTGACCATGTGATGATAGAGGTTTCAAAAAGGTTAGCTAAGATGTTGGCGTAAGACCTTGACAATGGATCACAATCAAGTAAGTGTAGGTCTAGATGGATGTTTGGGTGAATTTGGTGGGAGAGGTGCCACAAGAGGTGGAATCAAACGTTGAGTAAGTTTGAACACCTATTTGGTAGATAGTATGATTTTAGGTTTCAATTTCACCTTCTTTGGTAAAGATGTAGTAGGTGAACTAGTTATTGAAGGTGGTGTAGTTCTAACTACCTCTATTAAGGGTAATGGGTTTTTGACTTTGGCTGCACCTTCTTGGGTAAAGGTGAAGAAGAAATGTGTGATGTAGAAGTGAAGGTAGATGGCGAAAGCGAATCGGATTAGCCAAGGTGATAATAGAGTTGCGTGAAGGTTGTAGTAAGAGGCAATGTGGAAGGTCTTGGTTGAAGAGAAGGGAATGACATGGGTAATGATGAGGATATTGGAAATAATGTAGGTATAGGAGGTAAAAAGGATTTAGGTATGGGTGCGATAAAGGATCATGATGAGGTATGCTATTTTTATTTTAGCTTACTCTAGGTAGGAGGTTGTTTTGCCAAGGTTGATGGGTGGTGACCTAGGATACATGGAAGTTGTGAAGGTGACAGAGGGGTAGTGGGCGTAAACCGGTGTATGCGGTCTAAGAGGTAGGGTCTTTGTCTTAGGTGAAGGAATATTCCTTTCAATATCTTGTGAAGATGTGGCTAAATCCAGGTTTGATAGGAGGATGGACTAGGCTTGATGTTGGCATGGCTCCCCAGTGGCAATGGGTCTTGGACACGAGAAGATATATAGTAGTGCGGAGGTAAGGATTTAGGCATAGGAAAAATTTCATTTGATAGTAAAGGTTTAGTTGTGGGTGAGGGTGATGAAGAAGAGCTCAAGACAACTTTCATGGTCATGGTTGGTTTGGTTTTGAAACACCATTGGATAGAGCGTGGAAGTATCGCAGAGACAACATTTTCATTTTAGTTGAGACACGTAGTCGAAGGCATCCCCAAGCATGGAATTGTCGACATAATTCAAGCGATCGGAAAACATGAAAATGACACAACTATATTGGGGATGATGTTGATTTCATAGTAATCCCTGTAAAGAATCTCTATGAGAGAGGGAAATGGTTGGCTTTCGGACTGCATGGGTAAAAGAGCCGAGAGAAAATCAATAGGATCCTTGAAATCCAATGGAGAATTGTCACCAATAGGAAGGGATGATGCTAATGGATCCCATGTGGGTAGGGGAGATGACAAATTGGATGAGGTAGGTTCATATTTTGGTGAAGAAGAAGGTAAGCATGAATCTCTTGTGGGTAGAAAAGTAAGTATGGTACGTTGTTCGTCAAAGTTGAGAGGTGAGTGGGTAAACTACATCGGAAGATATGTACGAATCCTCCATGGGTGAAGGAGGACATAAGGATACTCCTCTATGGGTGAAGGAACAAGTGAAACAAGTCACTTTGTGGATGAAGGATCTTGTGCTGAAATCTCCTCGATAGATGGAGTAGCAGGAAATTCGGGGGAAGAGCTGGTATGATGTCGAAAAAACATGAACATAATGAACGTTACTATCATTGGTTGATGTTTTACTTGGTTTGGTAAGATGATGTGGTGTGATTTGGGAACAAAATTCTTAAAGATGTGAAGGTTTTGATTATCTAGTGCATTAGGATTATCCAAGACGATATCTCCATTATCTAAAATTTCTTGGATGATATTTTTGAAAGTTATACAATTACCATCGTTATGACCTTTAACATGATGATAGTTGTAGTAATCATTTTATTTGTACCATGTAGAAATAGGACGAGAGGGGTCAAAACCAATATGTGGTTTGACGGGTGGAAGAGTGACTACTCCAACTTTTAGAATTTTTTATAAAACTGAAGAGTAGGGTTCTCCTATGGGAGTATATTTTCATTGCTCCTGCTTGAACTGAAAAGCTTAAACAAGAGAAATATTGGAAGAAGGCTTTGATTGGTTGGATGGATGAGATGGGTTGGATTTCAAAACTACTATGTTGGAAGATCCTTTTGCTTTAGAGTAATTATTTTATGGTTTGGAAGAAGAAGAGGTATTGTTTGATTTAAACACAACGTTCTTGTTACGTAATTGTATCTTCTTCTCTTCAATGACACGAATTTCAAGTTTTTAGGCCATGGTGAATGCCTCATCAAATGTACGAATCTTTTAACTTGGAGATTTGGCAAGGTATGTCGAGTAGAAGCCCTAGCGAACAACTCTATTAACTCAATTTGAGTAGTATGAATGTGAGCTAGTTGATCAAAGCTTGTAATGAGCGACAAAGTCTGTGATAGATTCATTTTCATACTAGCGTGTCACTTACAAGTTGGTCATGGTGACGTTCTTGACATTATTGATAGAAAAGTGTTCTAGGAAAGCTTGAGCTACTTGGATGAATGAGAAAATTGAGTTCCTAGGCGAGAGAAATATACCAATCTAAAGAAGGTCCCCAAGGACACTGGGAATGTTTAGAAGAGAAAAGTGTCATCATGAGTGATTAGATAACACCCATGTTTAAAAGACCAAAAGTGTTGTTGCAGGTATTTTTTCTATTAAATCGGTTGAATTTAGGCATTTATCAATACATAGGGTATGTAAGAATTAGAATGGATGGGTGAATGAGCTCATTAAAAATCTTGTCATATGTAAGAGACTTACGTGAGATGGAGAAAATTATTCCAATGTCTGCATCTTGTACATCATCATTTTGATAAGATCATTAGTAGGTTGTGATGACTGTGTAACCCTTACAGTATAAGATAGTAGACGAGGAGGGTATGACGTGGGAGGCATCACGGTATGTACTAATGCTAAGTACGAAAAATTGTGAGGGAGGAATGTAGGTCGAGAATAGATGTAGATGGAAAGTGTCTTGAATAAGTGATAGATGAAATAGGGGCGATGTTGGTGATAAGTGTAGGTAGGTGGAGTGGACGTAATGACTCATCAGCAATAAAGAACTTAATCGAGGAAGAGACGTGGGATGGAGAGGAAAATATTTTGGAAGGTAGTATGGGCTGCCAACACCATGGGTGGTTGAGATGCAATGGGTGCAGCAGATATCGATGATGTGGGGTCAAGCTAGGACACCACAGGTGGTAAGGTCAAAAATCTCAAGGCATACCTAGTATTAGTTAATGCAGTAAGTCGGTTAGAGGGTACGAGGAATGGACATACACATGTCATATACAAATTTACCTAATTAATTACAGGTATATGAATGAGAAAGGTAGTCTTAAAGCAAGAGGGTTGTGATCAGCGATACTTGTGAACTCATCGTCACTAGTGGGTATGGCAAGATACTTATTAGGGTCCATGGGGATGAGATTGAAGGGTGATGGGATAGGAGGGAGTGGTTGGTGACTAGCGTTAAACATGAGAGAGTTAGCTTATTTATGATTCAAAACCTTGGACCGATGATAAACCATGTATTCTAAGCTTCACTTATGATGGAAAAACACATAGTTAATGGGAAGAATCTGCCTAAAATATGTGATTATATCACTATTTTGATTGGAAAATAAAAACAAGAGACTAATGTCGGTTGGGGTAATTGATGCCGGATAAGGGTAACCACCGTTGTGGCTGACCGATGTCGACTAGTGTGAAGAATAAGAGATTCAAATATTTGGCAATGACAGGTGAAAATGGGTCAACCTGGATCCTAAAAATGATATCAGAGATTTAGGAGTGGGATAAAAATGGTAGAACAAACCAGAAAAAGAAGAAGAAGGTGAAGAATACTATTATGGAAAAAATAACCAAAAGTATATAAACCGATGTTCTGTATCGCTTAACCAATGCCAATCATTGGACTAATATCTGTTCTTGAAAAACTAGGAAGAGAAGAAATATGGAGTTTTGGTGATTTAGATCAAATAAAAGGTACAACCCAAAGACTCGAGTATGGCTATGAAGATTCCTAAAAACCCATAATAAAATGAAATACACTGTCATGATGTGGGGTATACAGGATAAGAACTAATGAAGAAACGCCACTCATACATCAAAACACAAATAGACAAAAAGCTAACAAACACGAAATTGTTCACCGTAGTTTTTATGTTGTGGCTTATTCCATTTAGGACTTGGTTGTAAGCGGAAAAGGATTTTTCGTTAACAAGGGTGCCCTCAAAACACCAACAACTATGGGTAGTTTCGGGTAAGTTTTGCCATGGTAGATCCTTCTCTCAGATGATGACTAGATAGAGAAACCAACTAGAGCCCACTGTTAATCTTCTCCTCGATCATGTGATCGTTAACAAATTATTCGGGAAATATGTTGTTTAAGAATTGTGTGATTTGTTTCTAGTGATTTTTCATGTAGAGAATGTGCAAAATGTGAGCTATGGTTCAATTTTTCAACCATCGAAACTACTGGGAATAATTTCTAGATATAGGTTTCATAATTTTAGATTAGCTATAATGCAACAAACTCAATAATGCAAGTGCACAAGTTTTAAAACCCAAATCCACAAATTATATTCGATGAGAAAAATTATGAAGAGGTCAAGGTTATGAATTTCACTAAATGCAATACAAGAAAAGAAAGAATAATTGTTTTTAATCCCAAAAATAAGTGTCATTGAGATAATTAGAAGAAAATAATATTTCTAGAGAAGAAGCTTAATGTGAACTCATTTCGAATGAAAATAGACACAATATTTTCCCTACAAATGAACAATGCAAAGAACCCCTGATGGTTCCCACTGGGCGTGCCAAGATGTTTCATCTAATTTGTTTCTTTTTGGTTAAAATTGAATAGGAAATGTGTTAGGAGGAATACCTGTGAGATGTAGGTCAAAGGTTGAATGCGCACATTACTAAGTTTTGATCCAAGTTGATCGTGAAGAGCTTCCCTTTGGCTAGGAGGAATGACTTGTATAAGAAACACAACAAGACCACCAAATAGTATTAATAATATAGCTTATTGGACTACCTAAAGAAGTGCTTAGATCTAGAAGTGAGGTGATTCCTCAAGGTGTCGCCGAATCCACTTTCAAATATAATTTAATGCAAATATCATGAATTAAGGAAATCCTACTATAGTTATATGAGATAGGTATATCATGCAAATACAATAAGCAAATATAATCTAACAGGAAATTTTATGATTAAATATGGAGGTTCGGTAGGTTATTCTGGGTTTTTATAGGTTTGAAAAGGGTTTGGGGTTGATTGGGTGAGGTCTGGGTTAGTTTTTGTTGATCAAGAGGCTCGCTGGTCAAAAGGAACAAAATGACAAAGAGATCGATATCGGTTAGGTAACCGAAGTGGGTATAGAGTTGAAATCGATGGTAGTTAGGTAATCAGTGTTGATAGGGGAAATTGACAATAATTTAATAAAAACAGTATTGGGGCTTCTCTTTGACTGCAGTAAAAAGTAATAAGGGCATGCTTGGGTTCCCGATATACACGAGAAGACCCAAGGATACGAGAGGGGAAGTTACGGAAGTAAAAAGTCTATAAGTGGTTGGATTGGTAGATTGGTGAGGAGGTGGAGATAAAGGAATATAGGAAAACATAAAGTATAATGAAAAATTTAAGGAATCTATAATTTAAGAAAGCACCGTGATTGAAATCACATATACTTACTTGCATTTACAAATCTACTAGGTGAAGGTGGAGGTAGGTTATTCGTGAATATATTATGGAGTCAATACCACGGTAGTACTCCGTAATGTTACCATGAGTATTATAATGCTATTGAAGGAGAACCGTGTGCTTGCTTGGGCATGTGGATGAGTATTTTGTGTTGTGTTGATGCTAAGAGGATTTGGATTCACGCTTGAATGCAATAGTTCTCCCAAAACTTAAAATTACCAACCTAGGTAAAGGGCTACAAAGTTGTATATAAATTAACCGATTACGGTTTGGTGACCTGCACTTGGCGATGGATAACCGATGTCACATTACGGTGGGTAAGTCTAGGTTTACAAAAGTTAGGATGATCTTTACTATTTTTTGCATGATTTTGATTTCCAATCCGGGTCTCAAGTTAGGGTTCGTACTTAGATAAGTGGGAGTGTTGTTGGAGAAGGAATATGAATTTAATATTAGGGTTAGACTAAGTCCCAGTTGGTTGGGATAAGTAAGGACCTAGTCTTAATTAATTAATAGGCTAGGAATAAGTCCATGGTGAGGTGTCTAGGTGATGTGTAAATTAACTTAATTAGAGTAATTAAATTAATTAATAATGTGAGGATGAACATTAATTAAATTGTAAGTAATTAAATTAATAATAATGTGAGGTAAGGGGTCATGGGTAGGTGAATATGTTACGTTAATTAATTAAAGGGGACCAAGGGGAGTGTGACCAAAATTTGGTGTCTACACATGATTCTTGGGATCATTGTAAGTTGTGAGAGAGTTATAGGGTTCTAAATGGTCATATGAGGCGTTTGAAGTTAGTAGTGGAGTTAGGAATTTTGAATTGTTCCTCTTTTAACCATAATTTCGTTAAGTTTGGACATTTTACAATCTAGATTAAATAATCGAAATCAGCAATATTGGTTTTTCTTATACGAAATATTGGAATTTGATTTGGTTATTATTTTAATCCAAAAGTGTTTTTTTAATTTTATTTGGCCTTTAATGAAATCTAAAAAAGGGATTTTTGAATTATATATCATGTATGAGGATTTTGATTTTAGGAGTTTATAATTTTACAAAGAAGATTAAGAAATACTTATTGAATAATTAATACATTTATAACACTACAATACATAACAAAGACTTATATTGTCCATTCTCATTAAAACAAATATTTTTTTTTATCTTGTATTGAATGGGCATATGTCCATTCTAGGGAAATTTTTAGTGGCAAATTTTCGTAAACTCATGAAAATCGAGGATTAAAGAATTTTGAATTGCTGAATATTATGTGGTTCGTAACCGACATATTCACCAAACAAATTGACTGACATGTCCCTTACACTATTCATTTCACCTAGATTTTACACATATATAAGAACTTATGAATGTATTTTGCCATAATTTTGAATCATATCGTACACATATTCACTTTGAAGTAAACATAAGAAAATTCAAAATCTATAGCCACCAACACGTAAATGCAGTGATCTAACTACAAGCCATCGAACTTTAAGCCATCCAAACCTAAACCATGTAATCCTAACCCGTCTAACTCTGAAATCTGAGTCATCCAACCTCTTAGCCGTCCAACTCTAATCTGCACAACACCGATCCATCCAACATTGATCCATCTAACATTGATCCGTCCAACACTAATCTTTCCAAATTTGATCCGTATAAATCTGGTCCGTCTAACTCTAATGCATCCAACCTTGAGCTGTCTAACTCTTATCCATCAAAATTTAATCTATCCAACTCCGATCCATCCAACTTTGATCTATCCAAAATCTAGCCATCCAACACCTAGTTCACCAACTCTTTGCCATCCAATGGTTAGCCACAAGCCATCCAACTATTATCTGTCCATCCCTAAGCCATCCAAACCCGAGCCATCCAACCCCTTAGTCGTCCAACCCTGAGCCATCTGACCCATAAGGCTTAAGTCATCCAATAACTTAGGTGTCCAACCCTCTGTCATAATTTGTCAAACTACTCATTTACTCATTCGTCCAAACCTCGACAAACCAACCTTTTTCCCTCCAACCAATACCATTTAACCTTAAAGCAGCCATTCCCAAATCCTTCAAACATAAAATCCAACCCTAAGGGCCTAACAAGTAAGTAGTCATGGATACTATAAATCAGGGCAAGAAGATTACAAATTGATCCAGTTCAAATACATTGCTTAGATATTTTGGAAAATCATAAAAAATGAAGTCGGTTTCTACATCAGCTGAAAATATTGGTATGTGGCACGTGTTATTTACTGGTTATTTAATATTACAGAATTTAATAATTATGTTTATCATATTATTCTTGGAACTCTTTGTACTTTATAAAAATGTAACTATAGATAAAATTAATACTAAATAAGGAACAATTTTATAGAATTATATGAAGATGTTTCAGAAATACCTTCACAAAATAATCAATTTAAAGATATGGATGATCCATTATATGTTGTGGAGAACATTCCATCCCTTGATGAGTTAGAAGTATAAGAAAATTAATCGAATTCTCAAAATACACTAGTAGAGGAAGCTTTTACTCCAAGTTCTATTTCTAGGAAAAGGAGACATGTGAATAAAAATATTCTTGTTGACATCTCGATGTAGAAGTTAAATCACAAGAAAAAAAAGAAAATATGTTAGAAGAAAGAGGGCAAATTGGACAATTAGAAGAAAATTCTAGTTCGAATGGGTTACAAAATATTCTTTTATTGAACCTACGTGACACCTAAAATTGTAATATTGTTCTAACACAATGTTGATGCAAAATATGTGGTTGGAAACATGGGAAGTAGCACGTGATGCGATCAAATCGACACAATTGAAAAGAACTGGGAAAATATATATTTCCTAAAAGCTAAATGATGACAACATAGTCGAACACATAAATGGAAAGATGCAAAATATTGTCTACATGTCAAATACGTAGAAGAGTATGAAAAGGAACAAAAACATATAAAATATATAAATGAAAAAGGAGGGACCATAGTAGCAGATTGAGAAAATCTATGGAGACAAAAATGTAAGAAAAAGGTATTCGGTTTCTACTGTAAATTCATATAATGAAAAGGGGAAGACCGATGTCATATTTCAAAGAAAATAAAATGATGGATCAAGTTGTTGGTCTACAGAGAGCTCCTAAATCTCATTATTAGTTAGATACCAGGTGGTCGAGAGATTGCAAAATGTCTATCTATGGTAGAAAAGGAGGATCTGAAATCGCTTTCTTCAAAAGGAAAAGTATATTTCCTTTCATTAGATGAGGTTAGTGCAATCGATAATACTTCATGGGTATGTATTCATGTTTACACATTTTCTAATAAAATAAGGACTCCACACCTCTTACCAATTCATAAAATGACCGAGAATTGTAATTCTGGCAATATATATATTGGTGGATTCAAATCAGAGCATATCACTGAATGTATGAATTTTCCATTACAACAAAATTAGTTTGTGTCAAAACCGATGGTGCATATGTAATGCAAAGAGCCGTAAATGGTCTATGTGTTAGACCTCAATTAACTATTGCTCCATATATGGTGTTTTTTTCAACTACATGGCTCCACGAATGAATATCGCCCAAAATTGTGAGCACATTTGAAAATGTAGCTAAACTAGAGGAATTGATACGGGTAAGTGCACCAAGTTGGGGGACAATTAAGTGGACATCAAATCCTGAATTTTACATTAAAAACAACAAAACATCAAATTTAGTCTTCCATGGACTTGAACCATGCCGAAAAGTAAAAAATATGTCATAAAAATGGTACCATTGCATAGGGGAGACTATTAGCTTTGTAAATACTGATTTTAAAGTGAATAAAATAGGATAAATATCATTCTATAATTTTTTACTAATAGTAGGTCTTTAAGACACTTTTTCCGTGAATGTTTATGTCTACGTTTAAGACAAGAAGCAAATTTTGATTCACTTATCGAATGTGATAAAAATTATACCATCCCAACCGTGGTTAAATTATATATATGTTCAAAAAAATTTATTTGATTTCAATATTTTTGATGAAATTATAGCGGCAAACAGAAAAAGCTTTGTTTTCTTTATGTTGTCATACCACTTTCACGGAAAAAATTATAAAAAATAAAATATTGCTCAAAAAAATACAAAATAAAATTCATCCCAAGATAGATAGTGGCATCTAACTTCTCACCAAAGGAGAAAAATATATATCAATTTTTGGTCATCCAAATCGTGGGCAAACGGACTATAATCTTATAGGCGTTTTTAAAAAAAAAAACCAAGTCATTGAATTTTGAGTGTTTAATATAGTTAATCTTGTCCATTTTTTAAAAAAATTAGTATTTTAGAAACTAGATTCTGAGATGCTACAATTCATATTAATATAAGTTTTTCTAATTTTGAGTGTATGTATTGCTAATAATCCCTACAAGTTGATATTATGTTGTTATTTGCAATATGACGTCCACTTATGACCCCTTTTTGTCCCCCAACTTGCTGCACTTACCCATACGTGATAGAAATGTCTATTATTCTAGCAATCAGAAGAAATTTTTAGAATTTCAAAAAATTCTATTGGACTATTACAGAGGGAAAAAACTTTTTGAAAGATGTAGATACTAGATGGATATCTATATATGAACCCGTGTGTAGAATATTTGATTAATATCATTCTTTGACATGATTTATGTTGAAGTACCACGTGGGATGTAGATAAAGCTAAAGATCTATTGTGTCATCTAACTTAGATAGAAACTTTACTCAAACTCTATGGTATTTTGTCCATGTTGAGGGAGCTTTATATTTTAATGAAACATGCACAAGATCTTTCTTTTCAACAATATAGACTTCATAATACTAAGAAGATGTGTTTTTGGAGTTTCAAGTTTATATATTTATTGATAGGAGTTTTCGGTATTGCTTTTGAAAACTCGAATGCATTGACAAATTTGAAAAATTCCAAGTGCTTCTTAAAATACAATATACATGATCATCAATGTATAACAATACATGGAAGAGAGATTCGACTTCATACATTCCAAAAAAGAGTTGATATGGCTAACTCGAAATAGAAGAAGTACGAGTGACACAAAATTTATATGATGCAAGATATTAATGGAAACTAGGAATATGTTGAGAAAGATCTCTGAATCGTTAGCTAAAGAGATCAGGAAACGATCAAAAATGATAATATACTTGAAGAAATGGGAGTTTTAAATCCATAGTTTTGGAATTTGTAAGTGTGGCAAACCATACACATCTATCATTTCTTTATTTATCAAAAACATGGGTGATCTAAGCTCGATCATTTGTCTAAGACCGAAGAGATAAATGGAGATTTTTTAGAAGGTATTTTGAAAATAAAAATACTTAGTTCACAATAATGGATTTTCTAATACTATAATACAAAAGTTTAACTTCTATAAAACCCACAGGATTACGGTTCCATGAAAATAATTTGGAAGGATATTTGTTCCAGTAGTATTCTAAGTGAAGATTTGAGCAGTATACTAAAAGTTTGTATGAGCTCACAAACAATGATTCTGGTTCATGGAAGATGAGAGGGTTTTTAGTGCATTATCATTTTAAATTCCAAATTTGTAAACATATTGGATAGAATCTATAAATTTTCCGCAAATTGTATGTTTCACGTTGCTCGTGGAGACTTTTCCTTATTATATAGTACTAGCATTGTGGAATTCACTAGTAGAAAGAAGAGGAGTTAGTAATATTCTACTTGACCCGTGGGATCAAACACATCAGCGGATCATGCTACGATTGATTTCAAGACACAAATGAAAACGTTACTCAAGGATTGTTCCGATTCACATAGATTGCAAATTTTCTATTTGAACAATGTCATAATATGTTTCAATTATCCCATTTGTTCTTTATATTTTGTTTTCAAATTCACACTTGAATGAGTACACATTTGTCTTTTACATTTGTTAATTGATTTATTTTACATCCGTAACAAATCAAAAACGTAAATATTTAAAAGAAACAAAATCAAGTAAATTTAAGTAACTTTCATTAGATACAATATTATATTTGTCTTTATTTGATCCTTTTCCATTGAACAATCTCATTATATGTTTCAATTATCTCATTTGTTTTTTCTATTTGGTTATCAAATTCAGAATTAAATAAGGAGACATTTGTCTTTTATATCTCATTAATTGATTTATTTTACATCTATGACAAAAATGAGAAACGTAAATATTTTAAAGAAACAAAATCAAGTAAATTTAAGAAACATTTACATAAAAAATAAAAAAGAAACATAGTTTGTATTAACAACATATAGTAACTTTGTACAATTCTAATTTCCAAAGTACTTTTGATATCAATCTCTCATGTGGTGGACTACTTTATGAAGAAAAGTACAAACTCATAAAGAATTGTCACCAATACAATTCCAAAATGGGGTTGTCATAACATAACAAATCTTCCGACAAGTTATTTCATATAAGGACACATTACGAGGTCATCCTCTTTTCTACCTACGATTCAAAATCATAGTTTTCCTTACGTCGATACACATGATAAACACTTAAAAGGGTTGGCCACTATATTTTAATTCCTACGCCAGTGTTGGAAGTGTGAAACACACCGATCACATGGTGCACTTTACTAACATATCTTATTTTATGTAATAGGTGAGGCTTGTTCTTTTCTTGTCCATTAGAGGTGGAGGATTCTGCTGCATCTATGAAGAGCTATCTGTTATAACTCCCGATGCTGCGCAGATCTTGTGCTTGCAATATTGACATTCTCTATAATATTCAGCTCCTCCCTTACTACATCTCTTGTATATAAAAGTGTTGCATCTGCGTATGTCCTTTCCTTGAAGACTTCCTGGATCCATCTTATTCTCCTTTATTATCCTTCTCAATGTACTATTTTGTTTATTTATAAAAATCAATTTTTCCTTCAATGTGTAAATGAATTTATGATTTTGGGTACATTCTTCAAATGTGCTTCAAATACAATCGCTTCTTTCTTTAAATTATTTATATTTTGCTATGAAAATAGAAATATTAAATTTTAGTCTATTAGATAAAATGAAAAAATATATTGTAGTGCTTATAAGATAAGGATTTTTCATGTAAAACTAAAAGTCCACTCAAAACATACTTTTCTTTTACAACATTTACATTTATTTTAGTAAGCCTATGCTTGAATTGAGATTCTCTAACTTTTTTCAACATTATGTCTATAATTTCATCATTGTAGTCATTACTATATGAAATAGTGACTCGATCATGGTGCGATTTGTTTAGCAAAACATCCCGCCATGCAGGTTGGCTCCCTATGGCAGTGAACAATTAATTCCTTTGAGTATGATTATGGTATCATGTATTTATTTCTTTCATCAAAAAAATTTCTCTCTTCTCCCAAGACCGCACCAAATCCGGATCGTACATTACAACCTCTTGAATTATTTCACCCATACTATCCGACATCATATTTTCTAAAATAAAATGTTTCTTTTCATCATCATTTTGTGGAGCATTTCTTGGAGGAGGAGGAGATTCACTTTCCTGTATTACATGCAAATTTTATTGTGGTTGAGGCGAGTAAGACCAATAATTTAATCATTGATTGCGGTTTGAATTTTATCTTAGAAATTTGTAGTACGCTTCAAAATAAAAATTAAGAATATAATTGAAACAAGAGAATACAGTCCTATATTGATTGGCTTTGCGAGCATGGGACATATCTATTTTTATTTTGTTGACAAATAACTACACTAATCGAATTGTTTCCCTACTAGTGTCCGCAATAAATATTGAACTTACCATATAAAAATGTTTGCAGATCTTCCTTGTAATACAATCCTTTTACGAAAAGTGATGCAATTTAGCAATAAATTTTTGTTTTTAATACCTTGTAGAAGAAGGCCTCTTGACGAACGATTAAGAGGAGATGCATAGCATAGAAGAAACATTGAAGCCTTGGGTGGTCTAGTAATGTTAAGAACAAAAGAATTTGAAAAAAATTAAGTTATCATCAAGCTATCCATTGTAATGAGACTCTATTTTTTTTTGCCTTCATCTTTAAGAACAACCTTTGTAGTAACCGTGGCTTATTTTCGAGTGGTAAACACCGTTAACCGATGTATGTCCTCGGAGTTTAATTGAGAAATAAATTTGATGACGTATCGGATGCACGAGGAGAATAGAAAATTTACCATCACTCTCGTTGTAAGAGGTGATAAGGTAATCAGGACTAAAGTATCGAAGATCGAAACGGGGCATGTTTACAAGCCCTGGGTAAATTCTGAGTTTTTACCCAATCCTTTTGTGTGTATTTTTCTCTTAGTAGAGATAAAATGCGTGGGAACATGAGGATTTTAAATTGAAATTTGGGTATGTAGGAATAAACGTGGTGTTAGCCATTGCTGATATTTGGGAGAAATTTGAACATTTAAGAAATTAGAGCACTAGAAATTTTCCTAGAAAAGTGAATAATTGAACCTTGAAGGGGTATTTATAGGGGTATGTATGGTTCAAAGGACACGTGGTAGAAAATTATTCAATTCAAGTGGTGGCCAAACTCTTACTCACCCAACCCACCCACGTAACCCTTACGCGTCCGACCCTATACCATCAAACCATTAGTTGACCAACACTTTTTCATCCATCACACACCGCCCAAAACTTAGCCATCCAACCCCTCAAGGCTCAATTGTCCAAACCCTCACCCGACCAACCCACCCATCCAAAAGTAAGCCTTCCAACCCACCCTGTCCTAACCCTTAACCGTCAAACCCTAGTCCGTCCAACCCACAAGAAAAACACTCAACCATCCAACCTCAACCGTCCAACCCACCATCTAACGTTTGGCCATCCAACCCTTAGCCATCTAACCCTCACCTATCTAACCCGTAGCCATCCAACCCTTCACCCTTCCAACCCACCATCCAACCCTCACCCATCCAACCCTTAGCATTTGTCCAACTCCTCACCCATTCAACCCACTTGTCCAACCCTTAGCCATCCAACCACACACCCATCCAACCCCATCCAGCGCTTGAATACTCAACCCCTTACCCATCCATCCCTCCCCGCCCAACCTCAACCGTCTACCCCCTCACTCATTCAACCCCACCCGTGAAATAGTCATCCAACCCTTGGTCATTTTGAAATGTGTAAATTAACTTAAGTAAATTAATTAAATTAATTAATAATGTGAGGATGAACATTAATTAAATTGTAATTAATTAAATTAATAAGAATGTGAGGTAACGGGTCATGGGTAGGTGAATATGTTATGTTAATTAATGAAAGGGGAACAAGGGAGTGTGACAAAATTTGGTGTCTACACATGCTTCTTGGGATCATTGTAGGTTATGAGAGAGATCTATGGGTTCTAAATGGTCATATGAGGCATTTGAAGTTAGTAGTGGAGTTAGGAATTTTGAATTGTTCCTCTTTTAACCATAATTTCGTTAAGTTTGGACATTTTACAATCTAGATTAAATTCTTAAATCAGCAATATTGGTTTTTCTTATATGAAATATTGGAATTTGATTTGGCTATTATTTGAATCCAAAACGTGGGTTTTTTTAATTTGATTTGGCCTTTATTGGAATCTAAAAAGGGATTTTTTGGAATTATATATCATGTATGAGGATTTTAATTTTAGGAGTTTATAATTTTACAAAGAAGATTAAGAAATACTTATTAGAATAATTAATACATTTATAACACTTTGCAATACATGTAAAGACTTATATTGTCCATTCTCATTAAAACAAATAGTTTTTATCTTGTATTGAATGGGCATATGTCCCTTCTAGGGAAATTTTTAGTGGCAAATTTTAAACTCGTGAAAATTGAGGATTATAGAAATTTGAATTGGTGAATATTATGTGGTTCGCAACTGACTTATTCACCAAAAAAATTGACCGACATGTCCCTTATACTATTCATTTCACCTAGATTTTACACATATATAAGAGCTTATGAATGTAATTCGCCATAATTTTGAATCATATCGTGCACATATTCACCGAAGTAAACATAAGAAAATTCAAAATTTGTAGCCACCAACACAGAAATCTGAGCCATCCAACCACAAGCCGTCCAACTTTGAGCCATCCAAACCTGAGCCGTCTAACCCTAACCCGTCTAACTCTGAAATCTGAGTCATCCAACCTCTTAGCCGTCTAACTCTGATCCACCCAACACTGATCTATCCAACACCGATCCATCCAACACGATCCATCTAACATTGATCCGTCTAATACTAATCTGTCGATTTGATCCGTATAAATCTGATCCATCTAACTCTAATGCATCCAAACTTGAGTTGTCCAACTCTTATCCATCAAAATTTGATCTATCCAACTCCGATCCATCCAACTTTGATCTATCCAACTTCCACCATCCAACACCTAGTTCACCAACCCTTTTCCATCCAACGGTTAGCCCCTAGCCATCCAATCATTGCTCGTCCATCCCTAATCCATCCAACCCCTTAGTCCTCCAACCCTGAACCATCCGACCCATAAGGCTTAAGTCATCCAATAACTTACGCGTCCAACCCCTCTTTCGTAATCAGTCAAACCATTCAATTACCCATTCGCGCAACACTTGACAAATTTCCAACCTTTTACCCTCCAACCAATACCGTTTAACCTTAAACCATCCATTCCCAAAGCCTTCAAACATAAAATCCAAACCTAAGGGCCTAAGAAGTAAGCAGAGTCATGGATACTAAAAATTAGGGCAAGAAGATTACAAATTGATCCGGTTCAAATACATTGCTTAGATATTTTGGAAAATTATAAAAATGAAGTCGGTTTCTACATCATTTACCAAAATATTGGTATGTGGCACGTGTTATTTAATTGGTTATTTAATATTACTGAATTTAATAATTATGTTTATCATATTATTCTTGGAACTCTTTGTACTTTATAAAAATGTAACTATAGATAAAATTAATACTAAATAAGGAACAATTTTATAGAATTATACGAAGACGTTTGAAATACCTTCACGAGAATAATCAATTTAAAGATATGGATGATCCATTATATGTTGTGGAGAACATTCCATCCCTTGATGAGTTAGAAGTATAAGAAAATTAATCGAATTCTCAAAATACACCAAAGAGAGGAAGCTTTTACTCCAAGTTCTATTTCAGGAAAAGGAGACATGTGAATCAAAATATTCTTCTTGACATATTAGATGCGGAAAATAAATCACAAGAAAAAAAAAAAAAAAAAAATGTTAGAAGAAAGAGGGCAAATGGATAGTTAGAAGAAAATTCTAGTTCGAATGGGCTACAAAATATTCTTTTATTGAACCTATGTACACTGAAAATTTCAATATTGTTCTAACACAATGTCGATGCAAAATATGTGGTTGGAAACACGGGAAGTAGCACATGATGCGATCAAACTGGACACAATTGAAAAGCACTATGGGAAAATATACATTTCCTAAAAGCTAAATGATGACAACATAGTCGGAACACATAAATGGAAAGATGCAAAAGGATTTTATACATGTCAAATACGTAGAAGAGTATGAAAAGGAACAAAAACATATAAAATATATAAATGAAAAGGCGAGGCCCATAGTAGCTGATTGAGATAATCTATGGAGAAAAAAATGCAAGAAAAAGGTATTCGGTTTACTACTATATTTCATATAATGAAGCAAGGAAGACCGATGTCATATTTCAAAGAAAATAAAATGATGTATCAAGTTATTGGTCTACAGAACGTTCCTTAATCTCATTAGTTGATACTAGTGGGTAGGGAGATTGTAAAATGTCTATCTATGGTAGAAAAGGAGGATCCGAAACTGTGTCTTCAAAAGATAAAGTATATTTCCTTTCATTAGATGAGGTTAGTGGAGTCGATAATACTTCATGGATATGTATTCATGTTCCACAGATTTGCTAATGAAATAAGGACTCCACACCTCTTACCAATTCATAAAATGACCGAGAATTGTAATTACGAAATATATATATATGGTGGAGTCAAATCAGTAGGATATCACCGAATGTATAAATTTTCCATTACAACAAAATTAGTTTCTCACAAAACTGATCGTGCATATGTAATACAAGGAGCCGAGAAATGGTCTCATGTGTTAGACCTAAGTTAACTATTGCTCCATATATGGTGTTTGTCAAGTGCATGGCTCATAGAATGAATCTCGCTTGTAAAATTGTGAGCACATTTGAAAATGTAGCTAAACTAGAGGAATTGATACGTGATAGACATGTCTATTATTCTAGCGATCAAGAAATTTTTAGAATTTCAAAAAAATCTATTGGACTATTACAAAGGGAAAAACTTTTGAAAGATGTAGATACTAGATGTATATCTATATATGAACCTACGTGTAGAATATTTGATTAATATCCTCACCGATATGATTTATGTTTAAATACCACATGGATGTAGATAAAGCTAAAGATCTATTGTGTCATCTAACTTACATAGAAACTTTGCTCAAACTCTATGGTATTTTGTCAATGTTAAGGAGCTTTATATTTTAATGAAGCATGCATAAGATCTTTCTTTCGACATTATAGAATTCATAAGACTCGAGAAGACGTGTTTTCTGGAGTTTATAAATTTTATATATTTCGATACAAGTTTTCGGGGTGGTGCTTTTGAAAACTCGATTGCATTGACATGATTTGAAAAATTCCGAGTGATTCTTAAAATACAATATACATGATCATCAATGTATAACAATACATGGAAGAGAGAATCGACTTCATATGTTCCAAAAAGAGTTGATATGGCTAACTCGAAATAGAAGAATGAGTGACACAAAATTTATATGATGCAAAATAATGAAAACTAGGAATATGTTGAGAAAGATCTTTGAATCATTAGCTAAAGAGATCCGGAAAGAGTCAAAATGATAATATACTTGAAGAAATGGGAGTTGTAAATCCATAGTTTTGGAATTTGTCAAGTGGCAAACCATACACATCTATCATTCCTTTATTTATCAAAAACATGGGTGATCTAACTGATCATTTCTCTAAGACAAAAGAGATAAATGGAGTTTTTTCTTAAGGTATTTTGAAAATAAAAATACTTAGTTCACATCAATGGATTTTCTAATACTATAATACAAAAATTTAACTTCTATAAAACCCACGGGATTACGGTGCCATGAAAAGGATTTGAAAGGATATTTGTTCTAGTAGTATTCTAAGTGAAGATTTCAGCAAGTATACTAAGTTGTATGAGCTCACAAACAATAATTCGGGTTCGGTGGAAGATGAGAGGGTCTTTAGTGCATTATCATTTTTAAATTCCAAAGTTCGAAAGATATTGGATAGGAATCTATAAATTTTCCTCAAATTGTATGTTTCACGTTGCTCGGTGGAGTCTTTTCCTTATTATATAACACTAGCATTGTGGAATTCACTAGTAAAAAGAAGAGGAGTTAGTAATATTCTGCCTCGACCAATAGGATCGAGACACATCAACATATCATGTTACAATTGATTTCAAGACACAAATGAAAACGTTACTCAAGGATTGTTCCGATTCACATAGATTACAAATTTTCTATTTGAACAATGTCATTATATGTTTTAATTATCCCATTTGTGCTTTATATTTTGTTTTCAAATTCACACTAAAATGAGTACACATTTGTCTTTTACATTTGTTAATTGATTTATTTTACATCCATAACAAATAAAAATGCAAATATTTAAAAGAAACAAAATCAATTAAATTTAAGTAACTTTCATATAGAGTACATATTATATTTGTCTTTATTTTATCCTTTTCCATTGGAATAATCTCATTATATGTTTCAATTATCTCATTTGTTTTTATATTTGGTTATCAAATTCAGACTTAAATAAGGAGACATTTGTCTTTTATATACATTAATTGATTTATTTTACATCTCAAGTGCAAAATGAGAAACGTAAATATTTTAAAGAAACAAAATCAAGTAAATTTAAGAAACATTTACATAAACAATAAAAAAGAAACATAGTTTGTATTGACAACATATAGTAACTTTGTACAATACTAATTTCCAAAGTACTTTTGAAATCGATCGCTCATGTGGTGGACTACTTTATGAAGAAAAGTACAAATTAATAAAGAATTGCCCGGCCAATACAATTCCAAAATGGGGTTGTCATAACATACCAAATCTTCGGACAAGTTATTTCATGTAAGGACACATTACGAGGTCATCCTCTTTTCTGCCTATGATTCAAAATCATAGTTTTCCTTACGTATGATACACATGATAAACACTTAAAGGGGTTGGCCACTATATTTTAATTCCTACGCCAATGTTGGAATTGTGACAACAAACCGATCACATGGTGCACTTTACTAACATATCTTATTTTATGTTGCGAGAGCGAGGCTTGTTCTTTTTCTTGCTTTAGAGGTGGAGGATTCTCGCTGCATCTATGAAGAGCTATCTGTTATAACTCCCGATGCTGCAGATCTTGTGCTGCAGTATTGACATTCCCTATAATATCCAGCTCCTCCCTTACTACATCTCCTGTATACAAAAGTGTTACATCTGGTCTGTCTTTTCCTTCATGAAGACTTACGGATCCATCTTATTCTCCTTTCTTATCCTTCTCAATGTATTATTATTTTTATTTATAACAATCAATTTTTCCTTCAATCATGCAAATGAATTTATGAATTTGCGTACATTCTTCAAATGTGCTTCAAATACAATAACTTGTTTCTTTAAATTTTTATATTTTGCCTATAAAATAGAAATATTAAATTTTTAGTCTATTATATAAAATGAAAAAATATATTGCGGTGCTTATAAGATAAGGATTTTTCATGTAAAACTAAAATTCCACTCAAAACATACTTTTCTTTTCAACATTTACATTTATTGTAGTAAGCCTATGCTTGAATTGAGATTCTCCAACATTGTTCAACATTATGTCTATAATTTCATCATTGTAGTCATTACTTATATGAAATAGTCCCCGATTGCGATTTGTTTAGAAAAACATCCTGCCATGATGGTTGGCTCCTATGGCGATGAACATTTAATTCCTTTGAGCGTGATTATGGTATCATGTATTTGTTTATTTTATCAAAAATAAATCTCTCCTCTCCCAAGACCGCACCAAATCCAGATCGGACATTACAACCTCTTTAATTGTTTCCCCATACTATCGACATCATATTTTCTAAAATAAAATGTTTCTTTTCATCATCATTTTGTGGAGCATTTCTTGGAGGAGGAGGAGATTCACTTCCACTGTATTACATGCAAATTTTGTTGTGGTTGAGGCGGAGTAGATTGAATCATATCGTGGGTGTCAAAATAGTTACCCTTGTTTGCATCACCAATTTTGAAGCCCAAATACCCCTCATCAAGGAGATGTTATTGAAAGTATGTGTGGTCATTACACTTAAAACACCACCTAGTGAAAGTATGTATGTGTGGTATTAGCATGAATTGTTCTATATTGAATATATAGGAAACCTTATATTCTTTCTGCAGAGTTCTTCATTTTGTTTGGACTAGACATGTTGGAGGTATTGGTGGCCTCCTTGCAAGCGAAATGTTCCCAAAAGCCACATTACCTGCATGAAGAAAACAACAAATTGTCAGAATATTATGGTTGTGCTTTGTAAATGCTAAAAATTGTAAGGAAACAAAACATGCTATATATTATACATTACAATATACCTTGCATAGATGGAGACACAATTGTGACATTTCGATCTTCAACTTGGAATGAGTTTGATCTTCATCATCAAACTCAGTAGTTTCTGAATACAATAAATGTATAAAAGAATAGTAGAAATATTAAAATATAGTAGTACATACATAATCTATATTAATTGTTTGAATTAGTTATTTATAAAAAATATAACTTTATACATGAAGTTAAATGTGATGGTAAACGTGATGCACATATCAACCCCCGAGGTCACTTTTGATGAAGAATTCTTAATGGTGTTGATTATTGAATCCATGTCGAATTATTAGAGACCTGCGGAGGGCTTTACCTCTAACAATTGCCTCCTTATGAGATGTTGCAGCTATAATTTTTCTCTGTAAAATAAAATCACACATTTATTATTTTACCAAAAAATAGTGAATTTGAAATCCTTAGAACAAGTAAATAGTAAAAGTAACTATTACGAACTTACCTCGTTGTTCTTTGAGAGTAAGACCAATAATTTAATCATTGATTGCAATTTGAATTTTATCTTGTGGAATTTTGTAGTACGCTTCATAATAAAAATTAAGAATATAATTGAAACAAGAGAATACAATCCTGGATTGATTGGCTTTACGAGCATGGGAGATATCTATTTTTATTTTGTTGGACAAATAACTACACTAATCGAATTGTTTCCTTCTCTAGTGTCCACAATAAATATTGAACTTCCCAATACAAAATGTTTGTAGATCTTCCTTGTAATACAATCGTTTCTTGAAAAAGTGACGCAACTTAAATAAAAAATTTGTTTTTAATACCTTGTAGAAGAAGGCCTCTTGACGAACGATTAAGAGGATATGAAATAGTAGAGAAGAAACATTAGAGCCTTGGGTGGTCCAAGAATGTTAAGAACAAAAGAATTTGAAAAAAATTAACTTATCATCAACCTATCCATTGTAATGAGACTCTAAATTTTTTTGTCTTCATCTTTAAGAACAACCTTTGTAGTAACTTTGTGGCTTATTTTCAAGTGGTAAACCTGTTAACTGATGTACATCCTCGGGTTTAATTGAGAAATAAAGTTCTGACGTATCATATGCACAAGGAGAACAAAATTTACCATCACTCTCATTCTAAGAGGTGAGAAGGTAGTCGGGACCGAAGTATCGATGCTCGAAGCAGGGCATGTCAACAAGCCCAGTAAATTCTAAGTTTTTGACCCAATCCTTTTGTGTGTATTTTTCTTTAGTAGAGCTAAAATCTATGGGCACATGAGGTTTTAAATTGAAATTTGGGTATGTAGGAATAAGCATGGTGCTAGCCATTCATTGAGATTTGGGAGAAGTTTGAACATTTGAGAAATTAGAGCACTAGAAATTTTCCTAGGAAAGTTAATAATTGAACCTTGAAGGGGTATTTATAGGGGTATGTATGGTTCAAAGGACACGTGGTAGAAAATTTATTCAATTCAAGTGGTGGCCCAACTCTTACTCACCCAACCCACCCGCACAACCCTTACGCGTCGACCCTATACCGTCAAACCACTAAATGACCAACACATTGTCATCCATCAAACCCACCCAAAACTTAGCCATCCAACCCTCAAAGCTCAATTTTCCAAACCCTCGGTTGACCAACCCACCCATCCAAAAGTAAGCCTTCTAAACCACTGTTTGACCCTTAACCGTCAAACCCCTAGTCGTCCCAACCAACATGAAAAACCTCAACCATCCAACCACTCACTCATCCAACATCGTCTAACCCACCGTCCAACCTTTGGCCATCCAACCCTTATCCGTCCAACCCTTAGCCATCCAACCCTTAGCCATCTAACCCTTAGCCATCAAACCCTCACCTATCTAACCTAGAGTGAGCCATCCAACCCTTCACCCTTCCAACCCACCGTCCAACCCTCACCCATCCAACCCTTAGCTGTCCCAACCTCACCCATTCAACCCACTATCTAACCCTTAGCCATCCAACCACACACACCCATCCAACCCCATCTAGCCCTTGACCACTCAACCCCTCACCCATCCATCCCTCCCACCCAACCCTCAACCGTCTAGCCCCCTCACTCATTCAACCGCACCCGCGAAATAGTCATCCAACCCTTGGTCATCTAACCCTCACCCGCCCAATCCCTACCACCTATCCGAACAACTTTCCACCTAATGGTAACTCCCACTGAAACTACCCGAACAACTTTACGAAAAGAGGAAAAAAATCTCTCGTGAAATCGCCTTTAAACAACATTTTTTAGATATTTGCCAACGATTCAAAAGTCAATTTTTGAGATTCACCAATGTTTCGAAAGTAATTTATCAGAGGGGTATTCTTAAAATTAACCCTAGTCCATTCTCATAAAAGCAAAAAAACTTATCTTGTATTAAGTGGGCATATGCCCATTCTCGTATAAAAATCATAGAAGAAAAATAAACTCAATATAGAAAGAAATAAAATTTAAGATGTGATTTATTTAAACTATGGGGTAATGCACATTTGAGTGTTGTATATTCTACATATTTTGATCATATATATTTGTGTGACAAATGTTTAATGATAACGTGGATTTATTTGCATAGAAGGAAGGTAGAAATGTGTTATGAGATATTTACAACATAAAATGATGGTAATAAATGAATTGTTAAGAAATATTCTATACAAAAATCAATTTTAATATATTGTTATGAGATAGACTACAAAAACAATCCAATTAATATATATATATATATATATATATATAAAATATTTTAACGCTTTTGATCGGATCTTACAATCGAGGTTGGAGGGATCCCACCTACATACATCCAAACCTATAACACCCCAAATGACCTACCCAAACTAACAAAGATACAAAATCGTGCAAACCGTACGAGTAATTGAAGCAAACAACATACGACAATTACATACAAAAATTAACCCATAGAAGAAAAACATTCAATAATCTAACTAAATGACATCCACATTACGCATGACAACTAGGTTCTTCCTTCTTCCTACCACCAATAAATCCCACTAGCGCAAAGCGATCTTAAGCAAAAAGTTATATGAAAACTACAAATTCTTGTGAAACCTTTTCTCAATCTATGAATCCAAAACCACTAGTGTCAAAGATCTTACAAATCCAATTTCTTGATTCTTTTACCACTAGAAATCCCAAATGAGCACACCAAGTGATCATCCACCATAAATTTGATAAACTCTACATTCCTCAGATGACAACACAACATTGACACACCTAGCATCACCTAAATAAATCCCTTCCTTATCCACATCCTAAGAAACTAAGCTAGGATAAAATCCTTGAATGCTTCGTCTAACTTAAATCAATGTCAGGGTTTGTTAAAATGAAGAGAAATTTCCTTGACTTCCATATTATTTCTCCGCACAAAAATAAGTCGAGAAACAAAATAGGATGCCACCTCAAAAGTCACCCTATCCCTCACTGAAGTGGCCACATACACCTTTCCTAAAACCTTTCAATGGATTTACATACAAAACCAAATATAATTGGGAAAATGATGTGTATGAAAGCCCCCGATGCCTCCAAATAAAGCCATCTCTCTCTTTACACCCTACAAAAACAAACTAGGTAGTGGGGTATTTCCATGGTGTGAAACTTAACTAGGAGCGACAAGTTCCTCCCACCTAACAAATTTGTGAAATAGGAAGAGAAATAAACTTAATTAATTTGTATTTATTAATCAACATAATAGTAACAAGTAAACTCAATAAAGCTCAGTAATCGTGGAAATGTGTTGTTATGAGATAATACAAGTCACAATTTTTTATTTTATTTTTGCATAAAATGATGGTAATAAATCCAATATTAGTGAATTTTTATGAGAAAAAAAAACAAAAATACTAAATTTATCTATATAGAATCAATCAAGTTCATTATTTGTTTTTTTAAATGTTTCAAGAAGACCGACATATATTTGGGTGTGAACCCTCATGACTTAACCATGTACATATTAAGTATGAAATTTTTTTCTATAATGCATTCAAATTTCCACCCCAAAACCAATAACTTATTTTCATGAAAAATGAGATATTTGTATAAACTTTATTAAAGCTAGATTTGATCATTATATACTAATCACATCACTTGGATGAAATATGAAGAAGAACTAACAAATTGTAATAAACACATTTTGAGCACAACATACTAATAACCATCAATAACATCACTTCAAATGGAAAATGGGAAAAGAACTATAAAAATGTAATAAACACAATTTTATATATTAATTTGGTCCATTGTTGTTTAAAATAGAAATCATCCCTTTAAGATGTCTCTTACATCATCCGCAACCCCTTCCACATATAGTTTTGTAAACAATGATAACATAAGCCACTTATTGATTTTAAAGTCTTTGTCAAACCTTTGGAGACACCAAAAATATTTCTTCAAGAACCCCTTTATTGATTACATTAACTACAACCGTAGTTTCACATTTGTATGGAAATTCTACTTGTTTTCCAAATTGTTTCCAAAAATTTAATAAATATGTCTCTCTCATTCCCACAATGATCCATACCACAACAAAACAAAGGATGCACAAACACTTTAACTATTTTTATACATTGACATCTATATCCAATGTAGACCATGAGAATGCAATTCGGTAAAACTCTTTAGATACAAAAATTAGAAATTGGGAAATAGAAATTCATTATTAAACGACATTATTAATTTGTACATATTTCAAATACAATAATAATATTTTTAAAAATAACTTTACCTATTTCTTTACACATATTTGTCAGTTGTAGATTTTCTAGATTTTCTCTAGTTGTATCTCCGCATAAATATTAAAATAAGGATATATTTATCAAATTGATTCCAAATAATATTGACAAATGAAAGGGTTTAATATTTTTACCTTTTTCTTTACGTATATTTTGTGTATATTCTCTAGTTGTATCTGCACATAAAAATTGAAATTACTATATATTTATCAAATCTATTCAAGCTAATATTTAGAAGTAAAAATAATATTAGAATTTAAAAATACTTGATAATTTATTCATGAGCCAATTGTCACAATTGATGGTGAAGGGTTTTATACCGTTTCGGTATGGGCATATACCCATTCAATACAATACAAAGGCTATGAGAATTCACTACTTCCCATTCTAAAACAAAGTGAATATTTAGAGGTATTAAAATGTTTGTTTGTTCGAGAATGGGCATATGCCCATTGTAAACATTCAACTACAACCAATATTGAATTCAATCATTTTAATACCTCTAAATATTTTGAAACATATTTAATTTTGTTTGTCCGAGAATGGGCATATGCCCATTGTAAACATTCAACTACAACCAATATTGAATTCAATCATTTTAATACCTCTAAATATTTTGATACATATTTAAATTTTTTTGTTCGTCCTCTATGATATCTATATGAGAATGGGCATATACAATGAGCAATATTGAACTTAATCATTTTCGAAATCTCTAAAAATTTATGAGAATGGAGAAATTTTAACTCTATTCTTCTAATTAAACTTCTAACTTTTGTTTACATATATTATATAACATGAAAAGAACTTTTAGGAGTAAACTATATGAAGGATGTACATCTTAATATTTGAACAAAGTAAATATTGTTAAGAATTAATGTATACATAATGAATATAATAAAAAGAACACAAAAATCATAGAGGGGATGCACCTGGAGGCATAGTTAGACATTTATAATATTGTTGGAGCATGATCTCCTACTTCCAATTCTCCACCATAAAGATAAGTGAGGAATTCTTTGTTTAATGCATTTTTCCCACCATGTAATATTAATACAGGGGATGCATTAGAGTTGCATCTCTCAATCATGTGCTCCAAAAAATGCACTAATCTCAATCATTTGAAAGAATGTTCAGCGATGAAAAGCCAATTTCATTCAGTTTGATAATATCCAAGGGCTCTGAATGTTCCCTATCTAGATCCACTATCACATCTTCCACCTCCACACGATTGAATGACATAGAGTGGATAAATTGGAAATCGACACTTTCTAAATAAAATTTTAATGACTTTTCATCAAATAAAAAAAGATGAATCTTTTAATCAATTTTGAAATTGTTTTAATAATAATTTCTCTTTTGCAGATCGCTTGACTCTTGAAAGTGTGATTTTGAAATGCCTTTTTCCAAGCATAGATATTTTTTTCTTCATAGATTGTAAACATATTTTTTATTTTGAGCATGGTAAACATTTTTAAATGTAATTCTCGTTGGCCCAATTCCTTATCCATATTAATGGGGTGGGCAACAAATGAACCAAATGACCCTTATGTAGTAATACAGATCACTTGATTTTGTAAGTGTCAGTTTCCTTGTCCACTCTATGTTATGCAACCTTCTACCTTTTCGCCTAGATGTAATTTTTCGTAGTTATATGCAAATGAAAATTATCATTTTGAATGAATTTTCATCAAATAAAAAAAGATGAATCTTTTCATCAATTTTGAGCATGTTTTAAAAATAATTTATCTTTTGTTGATCACTTCACCTCTTGAAAGTGTGATCCTAAAATGACTTTTTCGAGCATAGATAATTTTTTTCTTATGAGCATGGTAAACATTTTTAATGTAATTTTTTTCCCAAGTCCTTATTCATATTCATGTGGAGGAAACAGATGAACCAAATGAGCCTTATGTAGTTTACTTATTTTATTTATAATTTTTATTATCGTTTTGGCTGGAATAATCATGGTGGGCCAAGTACAAATGATGCGCGAATTAGTAGGAACTTGACAAGGTCATAACTTGAGTTCCGGGTGTCTGTTTGAATCTGTTTTTTTTTTTAAACCACGTGTTTTGATGAGACGAATTACGGAAACCTGCCCTACCGGTTGGGGCAAGTTTTTTGACACGTTTTTGGGCCCTAAATGCGCCATCTTGAGGCCGAAAATTAGGATTTAAGTTATAGTTCTGTTTTTCCTATTTTTGAGTATTAGTTAATTTTAGTCTATTAATTTCGATGGGCGCTGCAAAGAAGAAGAATGTATTGCTATGATTTGAGAATACAAAGAACGCGCCTTTATATAGGCCGCGGAGGAAAGTGGCAGTGGGAAAAACGGTTATACAACCGACCACAAACAAAAATAAACAAATGTATTAACTTGCTAACATTCCCCCCCTTAATACATTGCTCTTACAAATGTACCCCCTAAACAAATCAAACTTCACCTTGCCGAGAGGCTTGGTGAGAATATCTGCAACCTGAGAATCAGTAGGGCAGTACTGGAGCTGAATTTGGTGGTTCAAGACCTGTTCACGAATGTAGTGACATTCGACCTCAATATGCTTTGTTCATTCATGGAAAACAGGATTCTTCACAAGCTTCAACACACCTTGATTGTCACAATGAATGATGGGAGGTTTCTCTTCAGGAATCCCTATATCTGCAAGAATGCGACGTAACCAAATTGCTTCGCACACAGCTCCTCGTGTAGCGCGGTATTCAGCCTCAGTGGATGAGAGAGCAACAACAGTTTGCTTCTTGCTGATCCACGAGATAGGTCCAGATCCGAGATGAAAAACATATCCTGAAGTGGATTTCCTGTCATCAACGGATCCTGCATAGTCCGAGTCTGTATATCCCTGTAAGAAGAACTGAGTGTTCTTCTGATACTCCAGACCAAAGTCAACTGTACCTCGGACATATCTCAACACATGCTTTGCTGCTATCCAATGACATTTCTTCGGCTCCTGCATAAATCTGGAGAGATAGCTCACTGCAAAGCAAATATATGGTCTGGTATAAGTCAAGTAAATGAGACTCCCCACAAGTTGCCTGTAGTGAGTGCCATCTACCTGTGGTGAATCCTGGAATCTAGATAATTGCAAACCTTTTTCCATAGGTGTGGACATTGGTTTACAATCTGACATCCCATACTTTTCCAGGAGTGTCTTGGCATATTTCATCCGGAGGCGAAGATATGATTCTTCTTCGCCATATCTCTAAGCCAAGACAATAGTGAAGTAGCCCCAAATCTGTCATGTCGAAGGATTTCTTCAGATCATTCTTTACATCATCTACAAGATTATCAGAACTTCTGTGATCACAAGATCATCTACGTCAAAACCCGAATGACAATCTCTTCCTACCTTCTTGATATACAAATTTGTATCGAGGGCTACAAGTGAATCCATCTTTGTAATAGGTGATCATCAATTTTTATATACCATGCCCTAGGTGCTTGTTTAAGTCCATAAAGAGACTTTATCAGACGACATACCTTGTGTGGTTGATGCTCGTCTACAAACCCTTCAGGTTGGGCCATGTACACTTCTTCTTGTAGATCACCGTTTAGAAAAGCACTCTTGACATCCATCTGCTGAAGTTTCCATCCATTTTGTGCTGCCAGTGCACATACAACTCTAATGGTTTTGATCTTCACAGTGGGTGCAAAGGTCTCGTCATAGTCAATTCCTTCTTGCTGAGCATAACCCTTTGCAACAAGTCGTGCTTTGTGTTTGTCGATTGAACCATCTGCCTTATATTTTGTTTTGAAAATCCATTTACAACCAATGGATTTCTTACCTGGAGGCAGATCGACAAGTTCCCGTCCGATTCTCAATCGGGAATCATACTCGGCATCCATAGCTTTGTTTCCACTTGTGGTTGGTCTAATGCCTCACAAAGTGTCGGGTTCGGTGCTCTCAACAAGCTCGAACTCATGAGTACAAAATTTACCTCATGTCTAGCTTGACTTCGTGTTCTAACTCCCATAGAAGTACCAGGAAGTGAGTTCAGGTGTGCATCCCTGATAGTACTCTGGACCCATTTTAGACGTTGGCGCTGCTGCTGATGTGAAGATGTGTTTTCCAGTGTGCCAAGATCAACGAACAAGTCTCCACTCAGCTCTTTTTCTCTCTGAGAAGAATCATCTTGCTCATCATCTGGATGTGTGAGCAATCTATGTGACGAGGTCGGTACTGGATCTCCATTGTGTGGCAAGGAGTCAAAGGACAACTCATCACATACCACATCTCGACTCTCGTAGATCTTCTTCGTCTCAGGATCCATGAGACGATATGCCTTTGAGGTAGTACTATACCCCAAGAAAAGACATGGCAGTGTCTTTGGATCGATCTTCTTCCTTCTCTTATCTGGAACATGCATATATGCAGTACAACCAAAAACTCTTAAATGATGAATAGAAGGTTTACGACCAGTCCATACCTCTTCCGGTGTCTTGTTCTGCAAGATCTTCGTGGGTGCCCGGTTGAGTAAATACACCGCTTGTCAGGTACTACCTTCTGCCCAAAACTGATCCTCCAACTTGGCGGTCGAGAGCATACAACGAGCCATCTCCATGACAGTCCTGTTGTGGCGCTCGGAAATCCCGTTCTGTTGGGGCGTATAGGGAGCAGTCAAATGTTGTTGAATGCCATGCTGCTTCAGGTATGCTAAGAACTTCTTTGACACAAATTCCCCCCCTCGATCTGAGCGGAGGAGAAGAAGAGGCTTCCCAGACTGCCTGGTGGCTTGCTGGTAGAAGGTCTGGAAATTTGCAAGTGCCTCACTCTTCTTCCGAAGGAAATATACCCACATTTTCCGTGAGTAATCATCAATGATGAGCTGAAAGTACACAAAACCTTGAAAGCTAGCTGGCAGGGGTCCGCACAGATCGGTGTGAACGACCTGAAGATGCTCTGTAGAATGATAAGAGCTCTGTTTGAATGGACCTCTATGTTGTTTGCCCGCAAGACATCCTGAGCAAACAGGTAAGGAATGGGAGAGTGGAGGAAGCCCTCTTACCATTTCCTTCGCACTGAGTTGATGCAGAGCCCCGGCAGAAAGATGACCATATCGAAAGTGCCAAAGTGCAGTGGACTCTGCCGTTGATGCGGAGAGGCAACGCTAGATGAAGTGACCGCATCCGGTGCAAATAGACGGCCCTTCGAAATGCTTGAGCAATGACCGACTCTCCACAGGAAATGATGCGAGACTTGACCCCTTTCTCAACAAAGAATTCAACTTTGCATTCTATGGTTAAGAAGTTGACTTACGGAAAAAGATTTGAAGTCAAACCTGGAACATAGAGCACCTTTGTGAGTGTACATCTTCGTGTTCCAGAGGAATGATGACATCACCAATCCCACGCTGCATATACTCTTGATTATCTGCACGTAATGGTGATCCGATCTCCAGTGGGCGGTCACTCGAGTATGGAACAACTTCTTGTTTCAGGTCATGTGTTTCTTTGGCACCTGAATCAATCAACCAGACATCTTCTGACGGCTGCGAAGTCTGTGAGACTAGAACAATGTCAGAATGAGTTGTATCTGGTACCTCTTCATCGGAGGTGGCATCCTGCTGAGCAGCAATGTGGCCCTTCTGCCTCTGATTACGAGCATGCCATCGGGATTTCTTGGAATATCCTCGGCCAGAAGTGCTCTCTTCGCCAGAATTTCCATACTTGCGACCGTTGTAATAACAGTTTGCAGTCGTGTGCGTATCCGTGGAGCAAATGTGGCACCACCAATCTGCCTTGTGATTATGCATGCAGGGTGGCTGGCATGGCCATTTGTGAAGATGGCTGCTGAGCATGCTGCTTCTGATTTTGGGGGGCAGATTGCCCTTTCCGAGGCTTATGTTTTTTCCTCGTGATAAGAGCCTTGTCTTCGAAGGCTTCTTGTACATTTTGCATGGCTTCTTCCTGCTGGAGATAATTCACCAGGGTTGCAAAACTCACCTCCTGTTGAGTAATTGTCAACGTGGTGATCAGTGTCCGAAACCGTGAAGGAAGAGCTCGCAGGGTGAGCGGGACTAGCAACTTGTCGTCCACTGGTTCACCGAGTGCAGAGAGTTCTGCACGTAACTCAGCTACACGCCGCAAGAAGGCTTCTACTGATTCGCCTTCATGCATACTCATCGTATGAAGCTTTCTGCAAGTTGCAACTTTGACGCGATTCTTAGCTTCGTAGATGGTACACAATGCGCTCCATGCCTGAGAAGAAGCAGTTGCTTCTCGAATGTATGGCTGCACCTCATCAGAAAGACTGAGGGTGATGAGCATGAGTGCTTTCGCATCAGCCTTTTCATATTTTTCCAACAGATCATCGTCTGCAGGAGGGGCGTCTTTGCCAGAGACAATCCCCCAAAGATCTTCGAATTGAAGAATCGTCCGCATTTTGGTTTTCCATGCGGCGAAATTTGGCCCTTTCAAGAGTTGGGCATCGGATAGCAATATTTTGGAGCGAGACATTTTTAAAAACTCAAAAATGTATCTTATTTATTTATTTATTTTTCAAAATGGCTACAATGCTTCTTGAAGGAATCATCCCAGATGGGCTCTATAGGCTCGTGCGGTGACGCCGCGCGCTCTGTGGTGTTCTATTTCACGTTCGTCATCTGCATCATAACCACGTTCAAGTTACGCACAAATCCACCGTGCTTGACATCGAACGTCGAACAAATATTCCAGCAGTCCTCGACGCACAATCTCGTCAAAGAGAATGTTACCGGTGTTGTGTAGCTCGTTGATCAAGGCAAAGAAAAGCCCGGTGGTGTCCTCGTTGTCATTCAATGCCCAAATATTTGGTGCATTGCTCGCGGTGCTTTGTGCATCGAAATTTGAGACATACGCGCACACTGGCGAAAGCCAACAAAGAAGGCGCACCAACAATGAATCTTCTCTCGAATCTCCACGCACAGCCAACAGCAAACAGAGACAGGCAGAGTTCACGCAAGGAACACTCCACGCACACCACGCACAGCAAAATACAAACGGGACAGGCAAGATCTCCTCTCCTCCTTCAGGCACGCACAGCAAAAGAAAAGGCAACAGTCCAGGCTCAGTCTCTCTTCCTTCACGCACCAGAAAAAACGTACAGCAAAATGCTTAGTCTCCACGCACAAATTTCCTTCACGCGGCACCAGTCAACCTTGCTCCTTCACGGCGGACAGGCAACGTTTTTTTCTTCACGCACCTCCTTCAACGAGACAGGCACACTCCTTCACGGGACAGGCAACGTTTTTTTTCTTCACGCACCTCCTTCAACGAGACAGGCACACTCCTTCACGCGGGACAGGCAACGTTTGCACACTCCTTCACGCGGGACAGGCAACGTTTTTCCTTCACGCGCACCAGTCTGCTCTTCTTTCACGCACAGGCACTCCTCAGGCACTCCTCCTTCTTCACGCGCACCAGTCTGCTCTTTTCACGACCTGCTCCTGCTTTCTGAAACCAATGATGGGCGCTGCAAAGAAGAAGAATGTATTGCTATGATTTGAGAATACAAAGAACGCGCCTTTATATAGGCCGCGAGGGAGGCAACCGTGGGAAAAACGGTTATACAACCGACCACAAACAAAAATAAACAAATGTATTAACTTGCTAACAATTTCATTATGAGTTAGAAAGTTGGTAATTCCTCTAATTTAGGGATGTAGAAGATGTGTGGCAATTTACGTGCACTGTAGGAATAAGCATGCAAACTTACTAAGAATAGCGGGTTCTAGTAAACTACTAAAATAGTAATTTCCGCCACCTAGAGTAGATTTAGTCGAGTTAGCTAGAGTTTACTTGGAAACTTGAGTTGGGAGTTATTTTCCTATTTAGGAAACATTGTAATTCATTATTTGATAACAAAGAAGGAGATCTATTTTCTTTGGAGTTCATAATATTTGCAGCATATATCCATTTGTTCTTAATTTGGCTACATTAACAAACACCTCCAAGTGTTGCATTACATATGCTCAAGAGGGATCAAGCCTTATGTTTTTCTAAGATTTAGTTTTATAATGGGCGGGGAAATATTGAACCGAATCATTTTGGCTGGACTAAGCATTGTGTTTTTGTATTTGATTGTCTCGTTTTGGCTACTATTGTTTTTTTCAACATAGTTTATTTATTAACTAAAGGTAATTGTTTTGAAACATGTCTTCCATTGAAAAATTAGGAGAAACCCATTGTAAAACAAAGTAATCTTCATCTTCATGTCAAACCCATTCAAAATGGGCAAATGCCCATTCTCGTATAGAAAATGTTGAAGAATTGACAAAAGAAGAATAGATGTTTAGAATGGGCATATGCCCATTCTCAAATAATAATCATAGAAGAATTGTGAGCATTTTTTTATCTCATATAAAACATAGAAGAAAAATAGATGGAAGATGAATAGATGTTTAGAAGAGGCATATGGAAGATAAATTTTACTTTGTTTTAGAATTGGGAAAATTCCCATTTAACATATAGAAATCATGAAAGAAGAATGACTCATAGCGGAGAAGAATTTAATTTTTTAAAAATTGAAGATAAGTTTAAGATATACTTCAAAATATTCTCTCGTTGATTTATTATGAGATGAATAATATCATCTAGCTTTCTTTCTTTTGTAATATGATCTAGCTTTCCATATTTTAAACACATATCATCTAGCTTTCATGCATAGATATTTTATCTTTTGTATTTTGATATATGTTTTAAGAATATCACTTCAATCTTTTTTGTAAGACTTACATAGTATTATCCTCTATAGTTATAAAAGGATGCATCTATATATGACCATTTCTAGTATGTTTGATTCTAAACAAGATCATTCCTTGTAAAAATTGAATAACTACATAGACAAAATGAGAAATCATTCAATGCAGGTTAATCGTGTCCATGTGTATATCTAAATAATTATCTATATTTTTACGAAATATAGGTAGGTCAAAGCGAAGGACCTAAGCATGGTTACTTATTTTTTGAGTTGGGCAAATAGTTGCACAAAACCTAGATGGGCGGGAAAGTTGCGTAGGATGAGTTGGGCGGGTGACCTAATATTCTTAGCTTGTGGCTAGGCGGGTGAGCTCATATTTCGAGCTAAGAAATATTAAATGATGCATTTAATGAGAAAATGCATGTTCTCATTATTAGAATCATAAA
Organism: Taxus wallichiana var. yunnanensis; assembly: GCA_018340775.1. Classification (NCBI taxonomy): domain Eukaryota; kingdom Viridiplantae; phylum Streptophyta; class Pinopsida; order Cupressales; family Taxaceae; genus Taxus; species Taxus wallichiana. The sequence continues at coordinate 1,039,654,054 of CM031242.1, forward strand.
ATAAGAACATAGATAAAATTTAGCTTGTTTCATAATGGACAGGTGCCCATTCTCATAGCCTTCACAAAGTTATTAACAATAATAAGTTCAATATTTCTTGTATTACAATGATTAGAATTGGCATACGCCATTTTCATACAAATAATTTTTGTTATCTTCCATTAAATGGTTAGGTATCCATTTATATAGAGGTATTAAAATGTTTAATCTCAATATTGCTTCGTATGAATGGGAAAATGTCAATTTTCCTACATGAACCATATACCTAAAACTTGACTACAATATTGTTTAATATTTATATATATATATTATTAGATTATGTAAAAGACAGATTTTGAAGGGATAAGGAACCTTTTACAAACAAAGAATTTAGAAATGAAACAACAAATGAGAAACAACAAGGAAACAAGGCCACTAGGGCCACAAGAGGAATAACCAAAAGCTAAATGATACCACAATGCAGGGAGAAACCAAAAAGAGAAGGGACCCAAAAAGTAGAATAGTCAATACCACTTGACAATCCACCCCAGAGAAGCCTTAACTACCAAGATATTTCCCCCCAAGTGCGATCTAAGGCTCGTCTTCAAAGGAGAATTTTGTTAGTTTTACCTTTCTTATTGTTGATCGGACCTTTCAATCTCATGCCCCCATTACGATCCACATTCTCGATCCGGTGGACATCTATGTTGATCTCAAAAGCCTCTTTATGCTTGATTTTAGCATTATGAATCAGTGAATATCTAAGAGGCCACACCAAATAGGCCTCCCCTTTCCCCGTATTTTTTATGAAGAATTAACAACTCCAAAAGAGGGGGAGACTATATCACCCTACTTCCATCATGATTATCCATAAGACTAGAAGAGTCAACTTCCGTATCACTATTATCAAGATAACATACCACTAAATTTTCTAGTTTAAAGTCCTTCCACCACAAAACCCGAGATTTGATCTGCTTTCTTAGTGATGGGGCGATCGGAGAGGCTAGATTTCCAAGAGAAAATAACTTCAGTCTAGACATAAATGCTTCATAATCAAAGTTTTTTATCCAAATTGTATCCTTAACTTTAAGCTCCATTGTATCATGGAAGTCAATAGAAAAATATATGTCCACCAAAATCTGGGAAAAAGTGGTAAGATCATAAGATTCGGTCTTGGGATCTATTGTAAAATGTTTCCCAAAGCATCAACCATTTATTTGAAATATTCAACATCCCAAAATTAGGTTACTATTTTTGATGTTGGTAGAGGTCATTGGAACTACAAGGTTCGTTTGTGGGTTGGAGAATCTATCTCTTTCTTGTTCATCATTTCCATTTTCTTTTTCATCCATTTCGATTTTCGGATGCCTATATTTCATAAAAATACGGATACTTATACACACACACACATGAATACGCTTCACTACTAATTCAATGATTTCCCATTTTTTATGTGTAGTTAACCATTCAAGAGGGTGTGTAGGGAAACTAAGTTTTTAGAAGAGGGTGCTAATATAATACAATTATTAATTATTACAAGACAAACAATGTTTGATTGTATAAGAATGATCTTGTGCCCACTTATAAACATGAAAAAATTATATAAAGGATGTCGGAATGCACAACTTCCCATTCTAAAACAAAGTACCTTCCATAAATCATTTCGTGCTAAGCATGACGGAAGGACATATTTGAGCAATATTTCAAATATTGTTTTTCTCTCTCTCAAGCTAAATTTTTGTTGACCCTTTCCACTTTGGACTCCCTCTGTTTCTTAAGACCGTTTTTGCTTGTGAAGAACCAGCATTTGAAGAAAACTTTGAGGCATAGATTATTCAACTCTTCTCTATTGATTTATAATGAGATGAAGAGTATTATTTGGTTTTCTTCCCTAATATTATGTTCTCGGTTTAAAGATAATGCCCTCTTTTTATCTTCTAAATTATTTTATTTGGGTATTAAGAAAATCATTTCAATATTTTGTGAGACACGCATAGATATTAACCTAATCATAGTTACTAATAATGGGAGTCACATATTTTGTAAATCAAGACAAGTTACAAAAATAATTCTAACTCTTCTCCATTGTATTCCAAGTGCGTTGGTTATAAAGATAAATTATAATGACGTATTTTAGATCTTTTGTATTTTTGATATGGGTTTTAAAATACCAATTCAATCTTTTATAAGACTTGTATAGTTGTTATCCTCCATAGTTATCAAAGATTGCATCCGAATATGACCATTTCATGTGCATGTTTTCGAGTATCAACATGATCACATTCCTTTAAAAAAATTATATGATTCTCTTCTTGGAAAGATGGGGAGTTACCTAAGAAATCCACTACCAATCCTTCATGCTTGGATGGGGATTTATACTTGTATATGTTTTTACCATAGTACAAAGTGGGCTTACCACCTTAGAGACATTGAATTTTTCCCACTTGACATGAATTTTGATCAAATAATAAATGATACTTTTATAATTCTTCCTTCATCCATAAAATATATTTTTATTCATGATCAATGTTCATAAAGGTTAGATATTATTAATAAAATTAAAGAATTTTATCCCAAAGGTGAATCATTTTGCACTCGACCTGCATCAATGGTGAATCATGTCAAGTAAATCATTTTATCCTAATGGTGAATCATTTTGCTACTTGGCCTCGTGCATCAATGGTGAATCATGTGATGTCTATTAGACTCACTACCATATGTTTCTCTTTGCATTGTTGAATTATTTACCACATACACAAGGCCAAAGTACACATGGTTTATCCTTTGAGATTAAATTTTACACTTCCATTACTAAGATATTACCTTGTTGAACAAAAAGTATTCGAATATATGTATTGTTTACTAGAACTTTTATAATGGGAAAAAGCTAAATTTTAATTCTAAATATTCTTAAACAAACTAAATTTTATTTCTATTATTCTACTTTGATTCATACATGAGAAGGGGCATCTACCTATTCAATACAAGTAAATATTGAACTTAAATAATTTTTAGACCTCTATAAAGAATGTGAGAATGAAAATTTTGTTTGTGCAAGAACTTAATAATTTAAATACCTTTTATAATGTCTGAAAATGGGCAACTTCCGATTCAATACAAGGAAAAATGTTTGGTTTCCCAATTCAATACAAGAAAAAAGTTTTTTTAATATGAGAATTGGCATATGCCCATGCTAAACATTCAAATGAAAGAAATTCAGTACAAGACATAAAGGTTTGTTTATATGAGAATTGGCATATGCCTATTCTAAGCATTTTAATGCAATGAATGTTTTCAAAATGTTATTTTATTATTATTCATTTTTGAGTATTCTAATAGCTCTCTAAAAATTAAAGGGTTGTAAACATTAGGAATATTAAAGCATTAAAGCATGGTTGGTAAAATGTTTTATAAAAATATCTATGTCATGTTTTTTTAATATTGTAAATAGTTTTTTTAAAGGACTATACCTTGAATACAAAATAAGGCCTATAAGTTTGGAATAAGAGAGAGAGCAGTAGTAGGCCATTAAGCACAGCTTCAAGAGTTACTGACAAAATCAGCGTAGCCTGAAAAGCAGCTACAGCATAAGACTTAACAGCAAAAAACAATGGCAAAAACAAGCAAGATTTAAAGCAGCAACAAGAAACAATAATATTAACAATAAAGAGCGAGAAGTATCCGGGACTACTTTGGCGCTTGATCAATCTCGATCTTGACTTTTTCCAAGCTTGAAACATACCTAACGCGGTCATTTGGGCAGCATCCATCTTATCGAGCTCCTCAATAGTTCTCTTGCTCTCTTTATCATTGCCCCAAAAGCGCCGCCGGACACCGCTAGATTCAAAACACTCTCGGCATGACCTACGATAAACTCCTCGATGGCCCTAAAGGCTGGCAATATTGTAGTCATGTCTCGGTCTTAGCCTTCCCAAGGAGTCAAGGAGGTCAGCTTTTGTATATGTCATCAATCGACTATTGTCGTAATGCTCTTCCCCCTCCATGCTTTTTTGCCTTTTTACTTAGCTAGGTTTTGACCTCAACCTTGAAAGAATTTAATCTCTCGCCTCAAGGCCTCCATTTCTTGGAAGGGTTATCCATCCGTGCCTCCCGGGGCCGGCACTTCTAATGTTCAGAGATCACGAAGCGATGTCAAGCTCAAGAGGTTCATCCCCACTGAGCGCCAGAGTCTCAGTTGAGTCTCCTAGAAGCCCCAGTGAGTGACTCGTTTAGAGGTAGAGGCAAGGTGGGTGGCAGTAGGAGCAGTAGGAGGAATATAAGGAGAAGCATGAGCTTCGGCATGGGGTAGCGGCACCTGGCGAGGCGGGAGGCAGCAGCGGGGCAGCGGGGCCAGATCGGCGGCGAGAGCCCATCAAAGGGGGAGCCGGGCTGGGAGAGGAAGGAGACAGGGTACTTAAGAAGGCGAGTTTGTGGATAAGCAAATAAGCCCTTGATGTGCAAGGGAACCGCCCGGTATGTTCTGCGAACTCCAAAATGGAGCGCTCAAGAGAGTTTAACAAATAGTGTGGAAGCAAACCAACCTATTCCTACGGAAGTGGTTCAAAAGACAAGGTGCTTAGCAGGACAAGAACAAAGCACGCCTTCCCGAGGAGATGAATCGAATCATCATGCGGTGACTTCATCGTACGGAGATGGAATTGAGCTTACAAGCGGACCACATTTGTGCTAAAAATAAGCTTCTCATCCTCCTCCACAAATCTTCTTTCTTCAACCTCTTTGATAACCCTCTTGTTTGAAGCGGTAATAACCTTCCAGTCGAGGCCCGATTCGCCACAATATGAGCTCTTCATTGATAAGAATTTTCTACCCCCATAGGCACCTTATCCCCATTCCATTCCTTGGCAAAGCGAACAGAGATGCTTTGATCATGCCCTCGTGCATCCTTATAACATTTGGTGAATGCCGCCAATGCTGAGAATGTTCCAAAGCTCCGTGTTTTCTTTCACACCCATGTCAGCATGACGGCTACAATTTGGAAGTGAGGCCCTCCCATCTTCACTGTGATGTGTTGGTTACGTAGGAATTTCTAGGATACCTTTGAGCGTGAAGAGTATTTACGTTGAGTATATACGCATTTATGTTTTGAAGGTCACATAAAATAGGAACTATAATGTTGGTCTTCTCACGAGTCTACATCATTAGTGTGATTGCTTTGATCTCGAGCTGGGAAGTCGCGCATGAAAACCCTTTCCTCGTCGCCTTTCACCACCTTTAGTTATTCACCGGGCGTGGAGCTTAGCATCCAGATATCAACAGATTTCAGTACCTCCGCGTGCGCGATTTTAAATCCGATATCTCCACTTGAAGTTCCTTAAAAAAATCTTGCTATTATTTGAATTAGATATCATTTAAGCCACGCCATATACTTTAAAGCAAAGACACATGTGGAAGAATTTATGGATTGGATTTTCCTCCAAAGATTAAGGCATATCTCTAGAGATTTTTTGCATGTGAAGGTCCACATGGAAGCGGATGAATAATGGAGCGATTAGGATACTATCCTTATCCCATGTAGTGAAATTTATGTTAATGCCATAATTACAAAATCATCCGCCACTTTGCCCTCTCCCCGTAAGTATGTACGATTAACAAATGCCAAAACAAGAAGGTATGACTAATGCTTATGGACTCGAGATAAAATCTTTAATATTCCAGGTGGGAGATGAGGACTCCGATCTTAAGTTTAATAATATTAAGGGAGTCCCCTTCAACAATAAGGTTCGGATATTTTGGGCCCGTGCAACTCTTAAACCCCGTGAGAGCAGAGCAAAGCTTCTAAAATGATTGGTTTAATTCCCATTTTTCCAACATATGGTCTTATACATAATTTTGAATTGGGTTTGTACACTTCTAGGTGATCCCGTACTTGCCTCTCTCCTCATTGCTGTTCCGGGTTACCACCTTCAGAGGCACCATCAAAGTTCAGCTTGAACCACTGGAGTCGAGGAGGATGCCATTTAATCGTGAGATCTATCCACACTATTCCCGGGGTTATCCAATTACCAAACCGCCACTTAGATAAGATGTGCTCTTCATTCTCGGATAACAATTTTTTTCTGGGAGGTTTAAATCGCCATGTCCTCTTTCACATGCCTTGGGAAATTTTGCCAATACTCGAAATTATAATTTTGTTTCCTATTTCTAAAAATGATATTATTTCTATCCTTCCGATCCTCCAAATTAAATGAGGATGGCTAATTTCTTGATTGTAGGATAGCACAATGTCCGAATGGTGGGTCTCATTGATTCCATAAATTGATTAAGATCCTTCAAAGAACACTCATAAAGCTTCCCTAAATTTGGAAAGGACAAAGTTCCAAATTTTATGGGCATAATCACAATGAATGAACAAGATGACTAATGTCTTCATAATCATTCCTACAAAGGTGACTATACTGAATCGGGAATGATGAATCCTCTTCTCATCAAATCGCTCACAAGAGAATTTTACCTCGATGGCCACCAAGAAAAAATTTATCTCGGGGTTAACTCTAGCATCCAGATCAAGTTCCGCTTAAAATCGATCATTATCAAAACCATATCGGTATACCCAGTTTGGACCGAGTATTTACCATCTTGCGGAATTACCTGCACTGGCCATCCTTGGAATCCAACCGAGACAAAGGGAAGAGATCTGAAGGTTCAAGGGAGGAAATAATTTGTTTCATATGTAATACGCTCCATAGAAAGTCTTTTCCAAGTCTTGACTGAGGTGCCATTTCCTATCAATGTAAAGTCCTTGACTTTTAGTTCCATACTTAAGAAAAGAGTGAAGGTGCATTTTTCCATGTAGCCATGTGCCAAATCTTAAGATTAATGCAAGTGACCAGGATTAATCCTCCCAAGTTTATGTCTATAAGCTATCCCCCACTTTCCATTTTTTCAAATTAATTTTTTAATTTAAGTTTATACTTTTAATCGATTAACTTCCAAAAATGGAACCATTCTTGGGAGTTGCTGTATCATGCGTTTCAAGAGATGAGATGGAGAATGAAATTGGGAAAATTCAAAATATTTTCTCTAATAACATCAACTAGTACATAAGCTGTATAATAATTTGGTTTATTTTAAAATGAGCCTCATTCATTTTATCAATATTGAATGTGACATATCGAATTCTCCGGGATGGAGTCTTTCGGGACAAATAGGCATCCTCAAATCCTGAAGTATACTTTTTATTGGTTGAAATCTAACTTATTCCATGCTAAACAATCACATATATTTTCATAATTGCCTTTTAACTCACTCAAAAAAATGGAAATTAATAGTAATAGTGAAGAGTATAGTAAATTACTAAATAAGTATAAAATAATTGATAAAAAACTTAATTTAAAACATGTTATTAAAATATGAGTGGCCCCTTTCCAACCGATGCCTTGAAAAAATCTGCCACATCTTGCCCACTACTTGTTCCCTTTATACATTATTTTCATGAAATAATTGTTTGGTTTATTAGTTTGCATTCTTTTAATTCTCCATTTTTCTTGTATAATTCTTTGTAGTTCTTCTTTAGAGGAATTTTATGAAAAATCATTTTTAACACTTCCGTAGATTATATTAAAAAATAATATGCTTTAAGTCAATATTACTATTGCCCGTATTTAATTAATTATTGATTAGAGCTTTATGTAAATATTAGCTTCTGTAAATAAGGTAAATAGCTATAAATACAGCAGATCATAAATCATGTCATGATAATTATGGAAAATGTACAAGCTTAGGTGAGCTAAAAAAGTAAGTACATGTTTGGGTTTTAAAATGAGATTCATCAATTTATTAGTTAATTGAAACAAAAGTAAAGCTATCACAGCCAAAGGATGAAGAGCAAGGAGGGTTATTTAGGTTATTTTTAAGTTGTCTATTAAATTGGGGCTATGCCTAAAGGAGGAAAAAAACCCCAAAAGCTGCTCAAACAACCCACGCTGAAACTTTATCATGTATAGATGCATTTTCTTTTATAGACTATGATATGGATTATCACTTTTCCGTGCAATATTTGTTTATATTTTAAGAGAAATGTTTTGTATCTATTTGTACATGATCTTACATTTATAGTTCCTTTAAGGATTCTTATTCACTAAAACTCTAGCTTCTTCATTTTCTTGAAAAATAAAAAAAAGAGGTTACGTACTATAAACATCGTTGTTCCTCAGACATCCCCTACTAAGATGATATTTTCCTACTCGATACTAATTTTAGAGGCCCCAAACCATTTTATTTCTCCCCTTCCTAGTAGGTTCATGAGAACAGATGTAATGATTTTGGTGAAAATTCTAAATGCCATAGCATGTAACAAGACTAATGGGAATCAAGTCCTCATGAATCTTTGTGATTTGCTTTTTTTACAATAAGAGCTAACACAATGCGCGTGTCATGTTATTTAGTTCATGTCAAACTCCATATTTTGAAATAGGGTTATTCGTATTGTACAACTACCCCCACTTTAGCCATGTTACTTACGCTGACCAATACATTTATGATCATTTTGGCTAGACTAACCCTCACAGAACAAGTTGTGATTGACACCAAGTTCACATTCACATATTCCCGAGGGGGATCTAGCTTTGTAGTTAAGATTATTTGTTTTAGAAACGACATCTCAAGTTTTCAGTAGTTCTATTTAATATTTTTATTTAGAAATGGAATATGCCAATTATCTACCCATTTTCATATGTGACAAATTAATATATATTGTTTAAGACCATGATATATCGAGAGACTAATTATGAAAGATATTGCATTACATCAAAGGCATTTTAATAATTAAAGGTGTAATTGTTTTCAATCACATACTTGACTTCGTAATAATGAGAATATGACACCCCTTAGACCTCTCTAGAGATTCCAAAAAAATTGCTTTGTGATTTTTAGTCGTGTTTGTATTGGACCATTTAGGAAAAATAAGTATTTTTCCATTCGCTAACAAAACACCATTACCGTATCAAAGGAAGACTATCAGCAATTCAAGGAGGAACATATTAGAAGAATCTAACATTGTAAAAACATTCTCATAGCCTCATTACTGTATTTACAATTATATCATATCAAGTTGGACTATCCTCATGGAGCCTAATGCTGCAATCGTATAATCCATTAAAGGGGATCAAGCTTCTATCTACAATTATTGTTTATTATGGCTCTTTTAGGGATATCTTTATTTTCATGAAGAATATCAAATAAATTTATGAGAAACAACAATAGATTACTTATAACTCTTTACAATGTGAAGAATAACATCCGGGTTTCTTCTTCAAAAGAAAATGAGGCTCAACTTAATTCATCTTCATCTTCATGCCCATTCAAGTTTTTTATTCTTCCATTAAAAAAACATTTATTTTATTTTTATCTCGAATCGAATCGTATCGCTTTGGCCGACTATCCTCGGTAGAGAAAATTTCGGCCTCCGCCAAGTAATTTCGCACTACATAGGCGCCCTAGAGGTATCAAACATTATGTAATTCCCATACTTTTGTTTTCAATATTTATATTTATGGGCATCTGGTCCATCCTCAAATAAAAAGACATTTACGGGCTTTCTGATTTTTTCCCCATTTTGCATGGAAGGAGGATGGAATGCAATGGAAGGACATATTCTCGACATCCTTTATAAAGTTAATAATTGTATCATATCAAGCCGAACTATCCTAAAACAGCTGGCCTTATTCTTTTTTTGTTTCCTCTCTTTAATGAAAAACAAAAATGAATATTTCTAACCTTCTTCAATATGAAGAATAGCATTCTATTTTTCCTTTCACTGCAAGTTAAAAGGGGAAACAATCAACTTCATGTTCATTTCTTTCCTATTCAAGTAGAAATATGCCCATATGTGTAGCTCGGGCTTTATGCATATTTTTCTTCAGGATTCCTTATTGGCTAGTAATGGGCATATGCCCATTATCAAGATGCTGCAATAAATTGAGATTAGCATTTTTCAATTTTATCTTTCGGGATACCCCTTGGGAAGATGCCCATTTTAATATAGGATAAATTAACATATATTGTTTAAGACCACTGGGCATATCGGTGAGACCATCTCAGCAAATATAGTTTTGAATCCATCGCTTATTTTATTAATTAAAGTGTACTTGTTTTAAAACAAGATTCGACCATCAGAATAATGAGAATGGGACATTAGCCCATTCTGCATAGACATTGTAATATTTTGGTTTCTGCTGCATATTTTTGGTCAATTGTATCGACTATTTAGAAAATATGGGCATTTTTTTCTTCCTAACAAAACAAACATTTACTTTTGGGTAGTTCCCAGCCTCGCATTGGAAGGAGTGAGCAATCGCAATATAAGGAGTGACCATATTAGAAGAAGCACTATGGCAGTAAAAAATTCAAACAACATTTATAGAATTCACTAATAATCAGAATACATTATTGGCTGGATTCATCCTCGGGAGGTGCCTAAAGTGCCGCACCGCATACCCTTAAAGTGTGAGATCAAGCCTCTATCTCTAATTCGTTGTTTAGTTTTTCAATTTTGGTTTCTCTCTTTTCATGAATAAAAATGATGAAGATTTATAATGCTTCTCAATGCGAAGAATAACATTTCAATTTCCTTTCATTAAAAAAATGGGAACCTATCTAGTTTATCTTCATATCATACCTTTTGAGTAGTAAAGATGTCCATTTTTCATTCTTTTCTTACATAACAAACAAACATTTTTTTCATTTTATCTTTGAATACAATTATATAGTCTAAGCTGGACTATACCTCGTGGATAGGCATGTTATGCTTCCACCAAGTGCCGCATTTCATACCCTCAAGGGGGATCAACTTTTAAGTAGTTTTATAATTATGTTTTAGGAATAGGTATAAGTTAATCGACAAATGATTTGCTTTCCATTTCCTGCATGGAAGGAAGACACAATCGCAGAACTAAAGGAAAATTCAGACAACCTTTTTTAGTGTTTATTCTATCTTTGGTCTCTCTCTCTCTTTTCATGAAAACACAAAATTAGTATTTCTTAACTTTCTTTTCCTAATGGGAAAGAATAACATCTTGCTTTTTTCTTTCATTTCTAAATGGGGTAATAATAATCACCTATACCTTCATCTCATGCCTCTTTCGATTGCATTGCAGATGCCCATATGAAGTTTTTAAGTTTATTATTATTATTAAATGATAAGCATGTTATTTCTTGCATTTAATTATTAGTATTATTAATTAATGATGTGCTGATTAATTAATTTTCTTTAGACCTACACACTTCATATGTTAAATACACATTCTTTTCGACTTCTGATTTTTTAAATAATGGAGTTTATGTTGTTAATTAGTTTTATAAAGTTTTATTATATTTTTTCTATAATTTTAAAAATGCACCATAATTAATTAAGTAGTTTTAAATAATGGTGATAAAGTAGTTAGTTAGTTTTATAAAACTAAATTTATTTTTTTTTATTATTGGTTTATGTTTCTTTAAAAATAGCATTTATCTATTCGATAATATAACGATGGTGACAATTGGCAGGTTTCAGATAATATAAGTAAATGTAAGTTTGTTTCGGGCAAATAATAATTCTTTCTATTTATTTATTAGTATTATTAATTAATGTTGTTAATTAATTAATTTTCTTTCATCATGATATCATTTCATAAATACATATTCTTTGATTTCTATTTTTCTTAAATCACGTTGTTTATGTCATCAATTAGCTTTATAAAGTTTTATATTATATATTTGTAATTTTAAAATGTACTATAATTAATTAAGTATTATATTTATAAAATTAAATAATATATTTTGATAAATAATATTAATACGTCTTGCCTATTATAGTATAAGAATTGCACTTGGCTGGGTACTAATAATTTTCAGTATTTAATATTGGCTCCGACAGGATAATTTTTACTACTTAATTATATTATTAATTAATTATTTAAAAGTAGAAATACTTAGCTCAATTATATTACTATTAATCGTGGAATGTCACATCCATGGGCCGAATTAAGGTTTCAAAGTGCCTCTAGCAAAGCATTTCGAAAGCATACGCCCTCCACCGTCGGACCGAAGCAGATCAGGCACTCCGTAGTGTGCAATGTGCTTTTAAAACACCATTATAGTATAACTCTTAAAACATTTTATTAAAGTCAGTAAATGTTTTTTTTCTTGCCTTGCACATATCAAAACGAACAATGAGATCATCATAATTTATCAGTTACAGTAGATGTTAGGTTCAATTTACAATATAGGAAAGTGCTGCTATTTAATCTAGTTTCTCACCTATCGTTTAACTTTTAAATTGATTTTTACTCTGTACGGGGAGGAAAATGCTCTCTCGTAACTCAGTAATTTCCAATAGGAATGCAAACAATGCATTCGTATCGACAACATCTAGATTCGTGGGAACATGGTGTCTAGTCCACTTTTTATTAAATATTTTGACATTGATGATATATTTGACAAGCTTTCTGGCATCTTACTAATTCCCAGGAAATGGATGTATCTCAATGTCAATGGAGGTTTCCAAGTCTATGTTATATATTATTACTTAAAGAATTAGAGCATCTCAATATTGCCTCATTATCGAGATCTTTTTAGATTGTTCAAAATTTCTAACTCTATCATTTAAATACATAAAAATGCTTCATTTATTCTTGATAATTCCCTTATTGGGTTATCTATATTAATAATAGAATACCTCCAAAGATCATATGATTCCTTCCCCTTCAGTGGATTTCCGACATCTCTCAAGTTTCATCAAAGTGGGAATTCTTTTTTCTTTTTCTTTTATTATCTATTTTCGTGACTCTTTTTTCCACTAATTATCTTAGCATGTTAAGCCTTATATGTAAAATCAAATTATCTCTACTATTTTGAATATAATCTCATCAATGAATTATACCGAAGTCACAACCATGGTTAAATCAATGTTTCTCTTGTAGATATTTTCTGTCAGATTCATTCTTTCAAGAATACTACGCGAACATACAACACATCGTAAAACTTTCTAACTTGTCTAGTTTTTCGTGGAATACACTTTGCTTCACGCCACGTGTGATAAATTGCTTTTGTTTTTGTCTTTAAAGCTGAGATTTAGGAAAAAATTGACTTTTAATATATGTTAAGAAAAGTGGGTTTAATCGCAATAAATCGAATTACCACCATGCTGCTTCGTAAAGGGATTTTTAAGGGGACAAATTCCATTTAAAACATTTAATAAAAATTTCCTGTACCGATAAGTCACGAGGCACTTGTAGAAAGTATAGTATTAACGGAAGTAGCTTTTAAAATTCTATAATTGTCAGTACAAACATTCCGTACTTAAATAACTAAATAAGATTTAAGGAATTCTCAACAAAGGTACAAACTCAGCATACAAATTGTGATTTTTAATCCTATTTTCAGTAGACCTGCGGTATTTTAAAGGCATGTTACTTACATTAATATATGCTGCGTCTCTCAACAATCTTTCGAGCATTAATGTCATGTGATCTAGTGTCGTTAGTATAAAATCTTCTAAATCACATGATTTCAGTGTCTAAATCCAAGGAATGTATTTTAAAATCGCTTAACCGGAATTCTTTCTGAGAAACATGCCTTACCAGAATACAATTCAGTGTTACGTAATGAAACGAAGCACAATG